>VYZP01063902.1:22893-36988 GCA_013400635.1 Hypocryptadius cinnamomeus | reverse complement strand
AGGGGGGTGGGAGGGTGGGGAGGGGGTTGGGCATGGACCCTCACAGTGGGAGCAAAGGGCAGTGCAGACCTGGCACAGTTTTCTATGTAACGAGCATGTGAGATGTATTTGTGAGCAAAACAAAACCAAAAAAAAAAAAAAAGGAAAAAAGGGACTTTAGTGGCTCATTTGGGTTTTTCTCCCCCTTTTCTTCCCCATGTGCCTCGATAAGAAAAATCAGTGGGCAAAGCCTGCAGAGGAGCTGGAAAGGGCAGGAGCAAGGAGCACCAGAATTCACACCTTTGAGCTGTCCAGACCTGCTCCAAGCTGGGAAGCCCCTGGAATTCCAGCAGACCTTCTCCCCCTTCCCGGGGCTCTGCTGGGATTTGCAGCCCCTGAGTCTGTCCCCACCATCAATCCCACAAACCCCACATAAACAATGTGAAACCACCTCCCAGAGGGTACCAAAGTCCATATTAATAACTAATAAATGATTAATGCATGTGTGCTAATGAACTGCTGCTGCTATTAATCGATTATTAATTATTAATGCGGTGTTTAGAAGGATGTGCCAAAAGTGGAGGGTGCAAAGGCAGCACCTCAAGTCCTGCTTGGAGGAAAATTGGGGTTAGGGGGGGTTAAAAGGAGTCACATCCATCCCAGAGTGCAGACAGGGAGCCAAATTGCTTGGATGGGGCTGGAAAATTGGGCACGTGCCAGGGGAAACTGAGGCACGGGGAGGGGGGCACTGCAGTGGGGCCGTGGGGCAGGAGCCAGTGGGAAGGGGGTTCCTCCTCCACAGAGTGACCCTCCCAGTGCCCTCCCCATCCCCCCAGCCCCAGGGCACAGCCTGGCCCCCCCCCCAAGGCCACCCCTGCCCTTGGCACAGCTGCCACCGCTGTCCCCACCACGGGCTCAGCCAGCCCAGGGTCCCCTTGTCCAAAGAGAAAGAGAAGCTGGGAAAAAAAGTTATGGAAATGGTGCCTTGGAGCATGCAGGTGTTCCCAGAGATTACAGAAAGTCCCAAGTGCTGCCTGGAAAGATCAGACTCAAGCTGAGTGTTCCTATGGGCCAGATCATCCATTCCAACTGCAGGAACTACAAAAAAAAAAAAAAAATTAAAAGCAGATTTTCTTGGTCCCTCTATATATTAACACCATTTCGCTTGGAAACTCCGAACAGGAGTACATCCCCACGGAAACACAGCTATTTTAAACCGTTCCACCCACTGATTTTCGGGGTAAAAACATTATTTTAACCTGTTACCCTTTTGAGAGGCCACATCCTGTGAGCTGCACCTACCATGGGGAAGTGTTATGTTTGCACCAGTTTTATATTTGAGGGGGCCACGTGTCCTTATGTCCCCCTCAAAGGGGCCGCTGCCCCTCCCCAAACCCCCCCGTGTCCCTTTGCCAGGCTCCGTGCCCGCCGTGTCCCCTGCCAGCCCCGGTCCCGGCTGTCCCAGCACGGACTGGGCTGGCACGGGGAGCAAAGCAATGCCTCCATCTGCTGGAGAGAAACGAGCCCTGGGCCATCCAGCCCGGAATTCCAGCCCCCCCACACTCCCTGGGGATCGGGGGGAGCTCCCGGCTCCCTCCCCATCACCCGAGGGGGGTGACCCTGGTTGCCAAAGAACCCCGAAGCTGCGGCCCCCACGGGCTGGGAGAGAGCTGCCGGGGGAGGAAGGAGGAAATTGGGGTTTTTCTCTCATTTCCTGCTTAAGATGCGTTTGGTGGCACAGGGAGGTGAAGGGTCGAGGTTCCAGCTCCTGCCTGTGCCCGCGGGTGTGGGGGCACCGTGGGAGCCAGGACTGAACCCCCTGCTCCTTTTGGGGGTGGCTGAAGGATGGAGATGCTGAGAGAGCACCCAGGGGGGTTCAGTGCCCCAGGGATTAGCCCTGAGCTGAGCACAGAACATCCCCACAGCACCCTCGGGCTGCTGAACAATGTCATGGGGAAAAAAACCCAGTTTTTTATTTTAAAAAAATAAAGACAATTAGAAAACTGCCGTTTTCCAGCGGCTGAGTTTAAAGATCCTATCTCCCACTGGGAAGAGAAACCAATTTCCTCACAAAGCAAAAAGGTTGGAGCCAAGGAAAGCTTCCCTGCATCAGTCCCCCAAATCCAGGGGGAAAAGGGCTCAGCAGCTCCTGGACCAGAGTCTGCAAAGGGTGTCAGTGCCATCAGGACCGTGTCCTGCAGCTGATTTATCCACCTGGAACAGGCAGCAGAACCCACCAAAGGATTCAGGGATGCTCCATTAAATCAGAATTTTGCACAGTCCTGCAGAGGTTGGCGACAGGAAATGACTGTCCTTGTTAAGGGCTTGGGTGGCTTTTAAACTGGGCATTTTCTCCTTGGTTGGAATAAGACAAATGAGGAATTTCACAGCTAAAAGGCAGTTCCTGGCTGCCCCTCTTTCCCTGGCCACTTCTCTCTAGCTTGGCAGGGTCACAGGCATGGCAGGAATTCTGTAATTTTATTCCTACCATTTTTTGGTACTTCTTGAAGGTAATTTTATCCATTACGGAAAAACAGTGATGCTTCTAACAAATTTATTGGCTCTGAGGGTGGGCAGGCCCTGGCACAGGGTGCCCAGAGCAGCTGTGGCTGCCCCTGGATCCCTGGCAGTGCCCAAGGCCAGGCTGGACAGGGCTTGGAGCAGCCTGGGACAGTGGAAGGTGTCCCACCATGGCAGGGGTGGCACTGGATGGGCTTTGAGGACCTTTCCAACCCAAACCAGTCTGGGTTGCTGGTGCAACGTGGGGTGAACGGTGCAGACTGTCCCCTCCCAGAGCCCTGCACCTCCTCCCTGAGCTGGATCCAAGCATGACTCAGCCCCTCAGAGTTTTTTATCAGCTCTCACACACGGCCTCAGCACCCAGAAACAGCTCCAGCCAACAGCCACAGGCCCTGCTGGCCTGGGAAATACAGAAATAAATACACAGGGAGGGAGCTGTGGGCTCCTCACGGAGGTGGCTGCAGGGTCCCAGCACCCCCCAGTCCCACCCCAGCCCCCAAAGCCCTGCAGAGGTGCCTGGACCCAGGGTCCTGCTGTTCTTGGGCTCAAGCAGTGAAATTTTCTGTTTTCCTCATGGAAACCCACATTTCCCAAAGGCTGCTCATCCCAACCTCGCTGCTCCCAGGAGAAATCCCTGCAGCTGCCTTCCCACAGCACCCACAGTGGCACCACCGGTGACTCAGAGAGTGAATAGAAGGGAGGAAATATTGAAATATTTGGGCTTTAGAGTGTTTAAAAAGTGAGTTCATCCTAGAAGGGACAGACACCAATGGGAGGATTTTTTCCAGCTGAGTTGGGTCACTTGGTGCACTTTGAGCATCTGTAAAGCTCTGGGAGACAAAAAAAAAAAAAAGGTTTTTTCCAAGGGCTGGGCTCCTCTCGTGCAATGGCTGCAGGAAATCCCAGTAAAAAGACAGATCACAGATCAAAAAATATTCTGAGTTGGAAGAGAAGCACAGGGATCATCAGCTCCAGCTCTGACAGGAATTGAACCCACAACCTTGGTCCGTGGAAGAAAATTAAAATACTCCTCCTTGCCAACCTCCCAGAGTAATAACCCAGAGGAAGGGGAATTAATTCTGTGACTTGAGGGGGGTTTGGGGGGCAATCCCCTCCTCAGAGCAGCTGCCACCCTTAAGGCCATCCCTGGAGCCATCCAGGAAGGAGGAGCAGCTGGAGGGACACAAACGCACAGGTGCCACTGACGGTGACACAGTGACCACGGCCAGGGCTGGAGGGATGCCAGGGGGCTCCGGGGGCTGCCGGGGAGCGAGGCCAAACCCCGACTGAGCAAAACCCCGGCTTCCTTCAGCCGAGCACGGAGCAGGTTTTGAAAGCACATCCTGCCCGGCCTTGCGCAAGGCGAGCCCCGAGCGCGCCATGGGCAGCGCCAGGAGGGGCTGGGATGGGCAGCGGGAGCTGCTGCGGCTCCGGGATGTGCAGCTGGAGCCCCGCGGGACCCCCCCGCTGCCAGGGACACCTCACAGGTACCGAGGGGCTCTGCAGAGGGGAAGGAGCTGCTCAGCACGGCTGCTGCCCCAACCCAGCGCTTTGTGGGGTCCCGGGGGGCACTGGGAAGTTGGGGGCACCATCTGGGGTTGCTCAGCCAGAGCTGAGCTTTGAACGTTCCAGCAGAACGGGGAGCTTTAGACAAAGCGGTTTCGGTATCGCTGGTGGCAGCAGGCAGAGCCCAGCGCCAGGACAGGGAAGTGAAAGCAGCGGCTCCATCCCAGTGCCCTCCTCCTCCGGGCTCCCTCCCCATCCCAGATCCCTGTCCTGTCCCCCAGGCTTGGCTGGGGGTGTCCAAGGCCTTTCCTGCTCTTGTGCCACACCTCTACCAGCGTTGTGTCCTCCCTGGGGTCACCCAGCGGGGACCACAGGTGACACATCGGGCCCTGGGCACCCACGGGTGTGTCCCCTGCAGGTGGGAGCCAGCGCGTGTGGAGCCCTCGGGGCAGCTCCCACCCCCAGGATTTCCCAGCGCGGCAACTGGAGCCGTCACTGGGCCACCAAACTCCCCGTGTTTCTCCCCAAAACCACCCCGCCAAGGCTCCCCAAGCCGCTGCTTCCCCTTTTCTCCGCGTTCCTCCCCTGAGCCGGCACGGGAGGCAGCGGGAGCCGCGGGGGTGACGCTGCCTCCCGGCTCCGGGCAGGGCCCGCTCCGCGCTCCGCAGCGCCGGCCTGGACCCGCCTGGCCCCGCACTGGCCGCTCCCATGCCGGACACGCCGGGGGGCTGCCCCCCTCGGCCCCCCAGCTCAGCCCTCATCTACAGCAACGTGGGTGAGTGACCTCCTGACCCCGCTGTGGCCCTGCCTGCCGAGGTGTCACCTCGGGCAGTGGCACTGCTGTCCCTGTCCTGCCCCCCATGTCACCCCTCTGGATGGTGTTGGGTGTGGCTTTGGGGCTGGAAATATGCAGGGGGCAAAGAACACCGTGCTGTACCTCCATCCTACCGCACTCCATCCCATCCCATCCCATCCCATCCCATCCCACCCCATCCCATCCCATCCCACTCTTCTCCTCTGTCCTGTCTGTCCTGTCACGTCTGTCCCTCCCTCCCCAGGAAAGCTGCGGGCCGACCTGGTTCCCCGCAAGGCCAGCCGAGGGGAAGGCACTGGGAGACCCCTCCCACAGCCCGAGCGGGACCCCCTGCCTCCCCCACTGCCCAAAAAGCAGCTCGAGCGAGCCGAGTCCCTCCCGGAGCCGGGACCATCCCAGCGCTGCCATGACGACCCTGAGCCACGGGCTGGCAGCATCCTGTACAGCATCCCCACAGGGCAGCTGCAGCCCAGGGAGGGGGCTCCCCCGCGGGACAGACCCTCCTGGGCACCCAAGAAGCCCCTGACCAAGTCCCAAAGCCTGGGGGAGCCCCTGGCCCGAAGCAGCCCCCAGAGAGCCCCCTCGGCCAGCCTGAAGGAGCTGACATTTGGGACAGCGGACGGGGAGATGGGGCAGCTCCTGGAGAGCCCGGCCGGGGTCTGTGGGGTGGTTTTGGGGTGCCAGGAGGCCTCCCTGGCCCGGCTGTCGGCTCTCATGCAGGAGGAGCTGCTGGGGCCCGAGGAGAGGCAGCAGCTGCTGGAGGCAGAGCTGGCAGGGAAGCGCTGGGCAGCGCTCGGTGTCCTGGACCCCCAGCCCTGCTGCCAGAGCGGGGACGCCTGGTACTTCAGGGTGGGCTTCACCTTCGAGCACAGGCAGCTGCAGTTTGCAGCCAAGGTAAGGGGGAATCGGGGTGAGAGGTCTGGGTGGTGCAGAGGGAGCCAGGAGATCTGGGAGCGTTGGCTTTTCCACAGAACACGACACTGGGGCCACTTCCCCTTTGTGCAGCCACTTCTGCATTGCTGCATGACACAGTGCTGCTGGCAGGGGCTGGCTGACGAGGGTGACACTTCCCCTGGGGCCAAGGAACACGTCAAAAATGCCCCTGCTGGGGGACACGTCCTGGTAACTCAGCCAGAGGGGCCAGCACGTGCAGAGGAGAGGCTGGAGCAGAGCTGGCTGCCCAGGAGAGCAGGATGAGACCCCAGCCCATCTGGGGGCTGCACCACCCTCATGCCCAGCTCTGGCTCCATTCCTGGGTTCAGAGGGTGCAGGGGGACCCCAGCACCACGTGTGGGTCACAGCAGGGCTGGTGGCCCTGAGCTGGCAGGGTGGCCCAGCCCAGGACAAGGCTCTGTCCTTGCACAGCTGGTTCTGTCCTGTGTGTCCCTGCAGGTCCCCAAGGCGTGCTGCTCCAGCCTGAGGGTGCAGAGCTTCCTGGGGACACACTGCAGCATCCAGCGCCTGCTCGGCCGCTTCACCGACCACCTCCCTCGGGAGCTGGTGCTCCCAGGAATCCCTGGAATACAGAACCAGGACCCTTCCAAAGAGGAGCCAGCCTGTCCTGCCCCCCAGCCTGTCCTGCAGGTGCTCCTTTGTGCCGAGGTTCCCCAGCAGACCCTGGCAGACTTTGTGAAGGGCTCCCAAGCTTTGCACAGGACCAGCCCCGGGCACTACGAACGCCTGGGCTGCCTCCTGCTCCTGCAGCTCTGCATGGGGCTGGAGCACCTCCGGGGGCAGAACGTGGCCCAGGGGGACCTGTGCCCCGAGAACCTGCTGCTGGTGCAGTGCCCGTGTCCCCCCCAGAGCCAGAAGGAGCCGCTGGGACTGTCTCTTCCACGGCTGCTCATCAGCAGCTTCTTCAAGGTGCAAGAGAAGCAGACACATCGTTCCAGCAGCCAGGAGCAGGACTGGAGCCAGGCTCTCGCTGCGCCCTCCCCTCCAGCAGCAGCTGAGCTGAACTTGGGCAGGCTGATCTATCGGATCTTGCACGTGGACATCTCCCTGGAGAACATTTTGGGCCCCAGAAGCAAAAGGCTTCCCGAAATCCCCTCGCTGTCCATCTACTCGGCGGGACTGAAGCGCTTGGCCTCGCTGCTCCTGCACAGGGATCCTCACCAGAGGGTGTCCATCGAGCAGGCCAGGGCCATCCTGCAGGTGCTGCTCTGGGGGCCACGCCAGGAGCTCTTTGCCAGGAGCAGGAAGAGCCTTGAGCTGCTCCAGAGCTGGCTGCAGGTCAAGAGGACTCTGCTGCTCCTGAGGTTTGCAGAGAACTCGGTTGGGGCCAGGGTCAGCCCCGGCCTGGAGGAGTGGCTGTGCTGCCAGTACTTCCAGGGAGTCACTGAACACACCCTTTACCAGATCACCCAGGTTCTCTATGCTCCCTAAACAACCTCCAGGTCAGCCCACCCAAAGGTCTCCTCAAAGTCAAGAGCTCACGAGGGCCTAGCCAAACTTGTCCTTGCCCATGGCAGGACAGTTGAAACAAAATTATTTTTAAGGTCCTTTCAGCCAAATCATTCCATGATTCTATGAAATCCATCAGTTCCTGAGAAATTTCAGCAGGTCTTTGCTGGGAAAGCTCTATAAACCCAAACCCACTCCCCCATAGCCCATGGATGATGAAGTGTGTAAAACCACAGGGTGTGGGTTTATACTCTCAAACAATTTTTGCTTGATACTCTAAGTCTGGTTTATCAGAACACCTGAGGAAAGGCAGCTGGATGGGAGCCCCAAGCACCAATTTAGTGGCTGATAATCCCAAATAAAGTTTATGGGGTTCAGACTTTGAACAAAACCCCCTCAGAGCCTTTTTGCAGCCACCAGGTTTTTGCTGTCTTAAATAACACTCAAAGCCACCCATCACAGCTCACCCTTCTCAGCAAAGGAGAAACAACAGCTCCTTCAGCCTGTGCTTCCCAAAGACAATTTGCGGCACAGTCACTAATAAAAATGACATTTTAAAGGGAAAAATACAGCTTCAATAAAACCTGGAGCCGAACCTCTCAAACACCGGTCCTTCATGTGCTTCTCTGCCAGCATTACACACTCCAGGGATGGATCCAGAGGGAAACACAAAGCCAAACTGCCCTGCCTGCTGGTGATTACCCAGAACAGCCTCCATGGGCTCTGATGAACAGCTCAGGTGAGTTCATGGGCACCAAGGCAGGGCTGTGGCATCTGCTCCTTGCTCACTTGGCAGCACATGGGACCAGGACCCAGTCCCCAAATCCACGCAGATGCTGAGGGACCAGCATGGTGAAGGTCATTTAAATTATTCCTCAGCACTTATTAATCCACTCACAGCCATCTAGACTGGCTATCAGGAAAAATTCCTTCACTGAAGGAGTGATCAGGCATCAGCACAGGCTGCCCAGGGCAGTGCTGGAGCCACCATCCCTGGGAGTGTTCAAACAACGTGTGGATGTGGCACTTGGGGACATGGGTTAGTGGTGATGGGGTAATGCTCAGACTCGATGGTCTTAGGAGGCTTTTGCAACCTAAACAATTCCATGATTCAGTGACTCCATCACCTGACAGCAGCAGGGCTGTGCACACAGTGGGACAGAACCTCCCCACAGCTGCTGTGCCCATGGATGTGCAGTGGCTCCCCAGGCAGTCACCAGAGCCTGGGGCACAGCTGAAGTGGGGAGGATTCCTCCTAGGAGTCCCTGAGCTCCAAAAAACACAAACTAAAGCTGGGATCCTCTCAAGATGTAGAGAGAAGCTCAGTCCCAGCTCCCTGGTTGGTTGCTCCCACCTGAAGCAGCACCCAAATCCCCCAGTGCAGTCTCCCTGCCCAGGCTGGACCCCATCAAGCCTGGCACAGAAATGGGGTTCAGATCTCATTCCAGGTGTCCCGGGAGAGCCCAGCCCTGCTGCTCCTGTGTATCCTGCAGTTATTTGCCGTGGCTACCAGAGGGCAGTAAAGGCCATGGCACAGCCCCTCATCCCGGGGAGACAAAGCCAAACCTGCTGCCGTGGCTCCTGCCCAGCCCCAGGCCGGCAGCTCCAAGGCTCCACAGCCCCCCAGTTCTGGTTTGCAGCATGGGTGACCCCCTCCCCTTCTGCCAGGAGCATCCAAAGTCAGCAAAACGTCCCATGGAGGCAGGACCAGGCACATTCCACACTCCTGTCCCTGTGGAGAGCAGAACATGGCACAGGTTGCAGAGGAAAACGGATTTTTCCAGATAACCAGAGCAGTTCAGCCCTGTGCCAGCCTGTTGAGCAAAACGAGGACACCTTTACTTGGTCATGCCACCACCATGAAATCCTGAAATATCCTGAGTGGGAAGGGACCCTGAGGGATCATCAGCCCAGCCCCTGTCCCTGCACAGCCACCCCAACAACCCCACCCTGAGCATCCCTGGCAGCGCTGTCCAAACGCTCCTGGAGCTCTGGCAGCCTTGGGGCCGGGACCATTCCCTGGGGAGCCTGGGCAGTGCCAGCACCCTCGGGGGCAAGAACCTTTCCCTGAGCTCCATCTCAAACCTCTCCCAGCCCAGCTTCGTGCAGTTTCCCAGAGTCTGGAACTGGCCTTCCAAAAATCCCCCCAGGAGAAGCACAATTGTAGGGCCATGAGAGAACTGGGAAGAGCCAAATAAAGAGCCCAGCAAGAGCCCCCACTTTGCACCACAGCACTGCTCACACACCCCCAGGTTACTCTGTGCTGCATCTCTGAGGAGTTTCAGGGAATATTTCAGTGTATTCCATGGGATCCCAGCACTGCTGAGCCCAGGGATGGGCTGTGGGGGAAACTTTAGGGCTCCACTCACACATTTCACAGCACCCAGAGACTTCTACTCACACCCAGCAGAACCTGGTGAAATAAACCTATCCCAGGGATTCCCTGCTCCAAGGTTTTCTAGAGGAAAGATTCATCAGCTCCAAACAAGCCCGCAAGTATTGAAAAACATGGAAATACCACAGTTTAAAGCTCAGCCCCTTTCAGAGACTTATTTATTGTTAAGTTCAGTTCAAGGTTTGTTAATTCCAGCATCACAAGGAGCCCCTTTCCTCCTCTGCTCACCATGCTGAACACCAAGGGGTGTCTGTGGAGCCCCAGCACAGCCCCCTCCACACCCTTCAACCACAATCTGCCCCCCAAGAAGCCTGCCCAGCTTTGGTGACACCACTGAGCTGCAGGAGGGCCACAAAAACCATCCCAGCTCACAGCCAGAATTCCTGGAGTCACCTGCACACACTGGAAAGGCTGCACTGTTAGGGGACCGCTAAAATTCCAGGTATTTAAGTTGCATATTTGGTATTTAAAGCAGCCATGGGTTGAGCTGATCACGTTCCACTTGAGACTTCGCAACGAAATCACACCCTGAATATCCTGCAAAACACTGGCAGAGCAGGCAAGCACTGCTCCTAATTAGCACACCTGCTAATTACTAAAAGTAGACTTTTCCAGGATTGCTGGACTATTCCAAGCCCTGTCAGAGCACACCCATGAGTTCCAGTCAAGCAAAGAACAAGCAAAGCCTTTCCACACCTGCAACTTTAATGGTTGGGGCAGTTCCAGAGCCACCTCTTCAAGAGTGCAAGTCTTTAAACAGCTTAAAACCAGCAATAAAAAGTAAAATATAAATTTTTATTTAGAATTAAAGCAAATACTTCAGTATCACAAACACAATATTAAACTTCAAGAAATATACTGCTAAATTTGGAGGGAGCATTTATTTTTGCACAACCACGACATGCGCACAAAATCCAGAGAAAGATGTGGAGTCTGAAATTTTCAACATCTCACCACCAAAGCAGCTGGGTCACACAAGGTTTCGTACAAGAGTTAAGATAGACTGGAATAAGATGTTGACAAAATTTCTACAGAATCATCTTTATAGACAACAAGAAAGCTCTAAAGAGGCAAACATTGCAATCTAGTCTTCTTCTGCTGAGTCTCTCTCAAACGTGTAGGCCATGAAGCAAGCATCTGGTCTCTTGGGGACAAGGGGATGCCCTGGTCTCACAATCTCAAAGCCCAAAAAGCTGAAAGTACGGAGCAGTGCAGCTAGAAAATAAAGCAGGAGACAGGTTTCACCCATGGGATACTGAAAAAAAACCCTTAAATTTCCACCAGAAGGCATTTTGTGTCTCTGGAGGTGCAGGGAACACCCACCTCTGTCATCTCTGTTCTTGTGGAAACAGATGAACACGTGCTCAACTCGGAGCTGTTCTTCAGCAAACTCGAGAAGAACTGCAAAACTGCAAGAGAAACACCAGGGCTCAGTGCACAGGGAATGTCCTGGGATGGGAGGGACCCACAGGGACCATCCAGGCCAACCCCAGCCCTGCACAGGCACCCCAACAATCCCACCCTGACTGTCAGAACAACCCCAGAGCTCTGGCAGCAAGTGCTTCTTCAGAGAGAGTCACAAGGCCCTGAGAGCCAATCCACCCAGGAATTCCTAGGGAAGAGGCACAGGCTGGAGCCTCACACCACCAGATCCCTGAACCCCAGGCAGAACTCAAGGGCAGGACTCCTCAGGGGCACAGAAAAAGCTGAAGGAGCTGCAGTGACAGATTCAAACAATCTGGAAATCTCTGTGCCTAAACCAGCCTGAAATCCAGACTCTGGGCTGGCTCTGCCTGCAGCCCTAAAACCAGGCTCACAAGAGAGCCTCAAGAACCAAAATTAAACTTTAAAAATGCAAAAAGCAAAGTGTTCTCCCACTCCCCTGAGAGGCCTCGTGCTAACCCAAGCCAAGTTTTCCCTGACCCACCTGTCCTTGCTCCCCTCAGGCAGAGCACCACTGGGAATTTCGATGTAGAGGTTGTTGTTGTTCAGCACTGCTCTCCAACTGATGTGTTTGGCATCTGTAAGCCTTGACTGGACATTGAGAATTCTTGTCCTGTTGTTAGGTGTTAGTTCTTCTGTGACATTCAGCCGATTATCCTGCAGCAGGGAGAAGGGCAGAGTGATTTTCCTGCTCATTTTCAGAGGAGGGATTGAGGCAGGGAATGCTGTCAAGCTCACCACGAGCTGTTTGCACCTCATACTCACCGAATAAAATAAATTAGCTGAAAGATTGTGATCCCTCTGACTATTCCCTCGCCCACCTGGGATCTTCAGGGGTGGGTGAGGGACATCAGGAGCACCACCGAGGCCCCGGACCCAGGTTACTACAGCAATTGAAGGGAACCCTGGAACTGCAAAGGGAACATGGTTACACAGGCAGGAAGGCTTGGACAGAGCCCTGGGACCTGCAGGGTTTAAAGAGTGTTAGAAAAAACCAAACCTAGGCCAAAGGACTCCTCCCAGTGCAAGTGGGAAGACAAAGGAAGCTCCACACCAGGGACAGTGGCCAGGGAGCTGCCACTGCAGTATTTTGAGTGAAGACTCACTTGGAAATGAAAAATACTCAGGCTGAGAGAGCCAGGTGTGTTTTTGTGCCAGGGCAGGCCTGATCTGAGCTCAGGAGAAGAACTTCTCTGCAGGAATGTGCTGGTTTCTGCCCTCCTTGTTCTGAGGCAGCACAAACCCCCAGCCCAGCAAGGCAGGGACCACTTTTCCCTGGGATATTCACCACTAGACCTTCCCAGTCAGTTCCAAGGAGTCATCTCCACCTCCAGAATTTTCTGTTTGAGCTGAGGCCACACCTGAACCTCTGCAAAACCTCCAAATCTCTTCCCACTGAACTCCTCAGAGCGAATCCACAACGCTCAGCACTCGAGGAGAAAAATACTGTATTTTTGAAGATGTGAGGAATATTTTTAAGGTTCTCCCCATCCTTTTCAAGGCTGTTTCACTCCTCCCGTGGCAGAGCAGCGCTGGCCCCTCCCTCTGCACCATCCTTCACCCGCAGGCTCCACTCTTGAGTTGCGTCATCTCAGCAGATGCAGCAATCGAGGCCCTTGGGGGAATTTTCACAATCGTCCTGTCTCCGGGTGCCAGCAGCAGCCACTGCAGCCATTTGCAAATCCGAATAAACAGCTACAAAATAATCCACCATTTTGCACCCGAGTTGCGGGGTTTGGATTGGCTCGGGGTTTTTTTATTTCTTTTTTGGTTTGTTTTGTTTGGTGGTTTTTTTTTTAATGAGCTTGAAACTTGTGATGAATAATCCGTATTAGAAAGGCTGGGAATGGGCAGAGAGGTTAAATATTATGGACCGGAACGTAAATTATATTGATATTTTAATATGAAGCAAAGGTAACAACTGCGAAGTTTTATTAAAAATACAAAATCTGCACTAACTGAACGTGTTATTTTAATTAAATGAGTATCCAATCCGTCATTTTAAGCTCTTTGAAAGAGACGTTTTTCTTTAGCACCACCATTATTTATTTTTATCTGAGAACGACTGTGAGCTACATTTTTAACTTCCCTTACAAATAAACCTTAAAAAACCTTTTCCAAAGTGTGCTGTGGGAATCTTCAATAATTTCACCTTTCTACCCCAAAGAGGTGGCGCAGAAGGAAGGTCTGCAACCAAAAATATATTTTAGTGATGTTTACGTGCTCTTAGGGAGAAAAAAACCCCAATCTTTGGCTCGCAGTTAAATATAAAAACGGTTAAAGAACTCCTTCCACAGTCCACACACGAGGTGGAAAGGGCAGATCGATGTCCTGAGCATCCACCGCTCCACACCAGCCACCTTAATTCAGGTATTTTCTTTCTTCCCAGCACCTGTGGGGGGTGTTTAATCTTTCGGATGAGTTTTTAACCAACAGCTCTCGTAACACTCTTACCCTCGATTAGTTTTGCGGAGTATCCACGGTTACATAAGGGGATAACAGCCTTCAATCCTTCAATATCTTTGCCTAATTGTTGTTTTCCCCTCGTCCCCCACCCCCCACCCCTGCCCGGAGCCTCTCCGAGCCCGGGGGTGCCCTCGGGGGTCCCTCCCAGGGCCGGGACAGCGCTGGGGCCTCAAAATCCCCTTTTTTTTGTGCTTTTTCCACCCTCCCCTACCGCCTCTCCCCGCTCGGCGGGGGCCAGGCCGCCCCTCCCCCGCTGGCCACGCAGCGTCCCCCGCCCCTCTCCGGCCACCAGGGAGGCGACAACGAGGACGAGGAAGAGGAAGGAGGCAGCGAGGGCCCAGCGGTGCGAGGCTGAGGGAGGCCGCGGCGCCTCACCTGCTCTGTCCGGTACTGAGGCTCAGCACAGCGGGCATGATGGTGCTTTTATTCCCCTCTTTCTCTCTAGCGAAGCAGTGGCTGTTGAGTATCCGTTGCAGGGAGGATTTCACCATCCGGCCGCTCTGGTCCGAACCCCGAAACCCTCCGCCGCCTCCGCCCCCCGCTCCCCAGGCGCTGCTACACAAAATGGC
>VYZP01063902.1:0-21738 GCA_013400635.1 Hypocryptadius cinnamomeus | reverse complement strand
ACGCCCCCTAAAAGACCACGCCCCCACCGCGTGCCACGCCCTCTCACGGGAAGACAGCTTCTATTGGACAGTTTAGATGTCTATTACACTATCTCGCTGTCTATTGGCTGAGCGGAGTGTGGGGGCGGGACATAGAATGGGGGGGTGCTGCACGGGAGGCGGGGGGTAGCGGCGCGTGATTGGCTGTGCGCGCCGCGGGCGGGGCGGGGCCTGGCGGGGCATCGGCCGGCGGGCGCTCCGCAACCCCTCACTGCCCTCGGAGCCGCCGGTTCGAGTCCCGCGCCCGCGCCCCGCCCGGCTGAGGTAACCGGGGGGGCCGGGGGAGGAGCGGGGTGTGAGGGAGCACAGGGAGGGAGAGACGTGAAGAGTCATGGAAAAACACGGGCAGATCCGTAGGGTGCAGCCCTGGGGCTGGAAGCAGAGGAGGGGCGGCCGCAGGACCACCTGTGGGACCCTCACGGGCACCCTACCCTCAGAGCTTCGCACAGAGCTCGGTGCTGAGGGAAAGTTTTAATTAAAAACTAATAATAAACCCACCACAAGTAGTGGGGTGTGTCCCTGAAAAGTCGGGCTCTGGGGTTGTGAGCTGGTTTTGTGGGGAGAGTTTGGGCTGGTCCCCTTTGGCGTCGCTGTGGTTTATGGATTTATAGGGAAATAGGGATGGGGAGTAGTTGGTTTGTGGATTTAGAATGGAATAAGGATGGGAAATAGTTGGTTTGTGGATTTATCAGGGAGTAGGGATGGGGAATAGTTAGGTCAAGGATTTATAAGGGGATAGGGATGGGTAACAGTTTATGGGTTTATAGTGGAAAAGGGATAAGGAATGGATGGTTTATGGATTAATAGGGGAATAGGGATGGGGAATGGTTGGTTCATGGATTTATATTGAAATAGGGAAGAGGAAGGGTTGGTTTATGGATTTATAGTGAAATAGGGATGAGGAAGGGTTGGTTTATGGATTTATAAGGGACTAGGGATGGGAAATAGTTGATTTATAGGGAATGGGGATGGGGAATGGTTGGATTGTGGATTTATAGGGGAATAGGGATGGGGAATGGTTGGATCGTGGATTTATAGAGGCATAAGGATGGGGAACGGTTAATGGATCAGTTGGGGACTAGGAGTAGGGAATGGTTGACAGTGATGATCTTTTAGGCTAAAAATTCTTTTTTGCTGTGCCTTCACGACGAAGTGGGTAAATTCTGGTTATTTACACAGCAAAAGCTGGGCTCATCCCTGTAACAGCCATGCCCTCTGCTTTCCACCTCCTGCCAGGGGGTTGGAAATCCGAGGCTTAGGGATGTGGTTGGGTCTTTCTGCAGCCCCACAACAAGAACAGTCTGGAGGAAAGGATGGGAATTTNGCGAGGCTGAGGGAGGCCGCGGCGCCTCACCTGCTCTGTCCGGTACTGAGGCTCAGCACAGCGGGCATGATGGTGCTTTTATTCCCCTCTTTCTCTCTAGCGAAGCAGTGGCTGTTGAGTATCCGTTGCAGGGAGGATTTCACCATCCGGCCGCTCTGGTCCGAACCCCGAAACCCTCCGCCGCCTCCGCCCCCCGCTCCCCAGGCGCTGCTACACAAAATGGCAGCGCCGCCCCAGTACCTCCTTATATAGCCTACCTCTGCTACGCCCCCTAAAAGACCACGCCCCCACCGCGTGCCACGCCCTCTCACGGGAAGACAGCTTCTATTGGACAGTTTAGATGTCTATTACACTATCTCGCTGTCTATTGGCTGAGCGGAGTGTGGGGGCGGGACATAGAATGGGGGGGTGCTGCACGGGAGGCGGGGGGTAGCGGCGNTTTGGCGTCGCTGTGGTTTATGGATTTATAGGGAAATAGGGATGAGGAGTAGTTGGTTTGTGGATTTAGAATGGAATAAGGATGGGAAATAGTTGGTTTGTGGATTTATCAGGGAGTAGGGATGGGGAATAGTTAGGTCAAGGATTTATAAGGGGATAGGGATGGGTAACAGTTTATGGGTTTATAGTGGAAAAGGGATAAGGAATGGATGGTTTATGGATTAATAGGGGAATAGGGATGGGGAATGGTTGGTTCATGGATTTATATTGAAATAGGGAAGAGGAAGGGTTGGTTTATGGATTTATAGTGAAATAGGGATGAGGAAGGGTTGGTTTATGGATTTATAAGGGACTAGGGATGGGAAATAGTTGATTTATAGGGAATGGGGATGGGGAATGGTTGGATTGTGGATTTATAGGGGAATAGGGATGGGGAATGGTTGGATCGTGGATTTATAGAGGCATAAGGATGGGGAACAGTTGGTTAATGGATCAGTTGGGGACTAGGAGTAGGGAATGGTTGACAGTGATGATCTTTTAGGCTAAAAATTCTTTTTTGCTGTGCCTTCACGACGAAGTGGGTAAATTCTGGTTATTTACACAGCAAAAGCTGGGCTCATCCCTGTAACAGCCATGCCCTCTGCTTTCCACCTCCTGCCAGGGGGTTGGAAATCCGAGGCTTAGGGATGTGGTTGGGTCTTTCTGCAGCCCCACAACAAGAACAGTCTGGAGGAAAGGATGGGAATTTGGAAACAGGACACCCCCACTGCTCTTCTGGATGGGACTGATGGAAACAGCTTCATGCCTTGGGGGTGAGGGTCAGCCTTCAAAATCCAAAAGCCTTCAAAATCCATCTTGAAGCAGGAAATGTGCACACAAAGCTAAATAGGTCGTCATTCCCATGGGTTTGGGAATCAGATCTTTGGCTGAGCTGTTTCTGATAATTTGAGCCTGAAAACCAAGGCAGAGGCACATCCAGGGCACATCCTGAGCAGTGGATTTTATCCTGTATGGAAAGAAAGCTCAAAATAATGGTGTAAGAGATGGTGTTTGTAGGCAGGGATGCCTTGTAAGTTAAGTGGGGAAAGGTGTTTATAGAACCAAATAAAACTGCTAAAGAGACATTGTGATAGTTTTTAAAAATCATGGTTTTCCATTAAAAAACTTGTAGATGGCTGCATTTCTTTTTTTTCTTCATCAACTCGGGCCACAACACACCTGTTTTATTGCCTGCAGCTACCAGAGCTGCATTTGGCCACTTCTTAGGGGGTTTTATTACTACTTTATTTTTATTTGCTTGAAAATATCCCCATCCAGGAGCTCTGAGCACAATGGATTCATCAGCTCCACTTTGCAGAGGGATCATTGTCTAAATCTCCACCCACCTTTTGTGTCCCGAAGCTGCTGGGATAACCCAGGATGGAACAAAGTGTCAAATAAAAAAGTGCCAAAATAAAACAGAGTCTGCTCTCCTGCAGCTCAGAGGAGAAGCCTGGCCTGGCCAGCAGCCAGGGAAAAAATCTGGGAGTCCTGGAAAGTAAAAGGGATGAGAAGAAAGTCCTTTTCCTGCTGCAGGCATCTGCCCTTAGCTCCCAGAACATGACATAAATGGAGCTTGTGCTCACCTCAGCCTCGAGGGTGTTGATTTATGGAGGGGAAACTCTTCTGTTTAATGCATTGCCCAGAGCTCAGCCTGAAACAATGGGATAGTTGCAATTCCGGAATATCCGGACCACACGGAGCACATCAGAGGAGATTTAGCAATTCCTGGTTTGTGTGTTGTGTTAGGCAGGTTTTCCTGCTGGGGGCTGGAGGTGTCAGGGGGTGGAAGGGCCACATTAGCATTCGGTGATAGATTTCATTATTTCCAATAATGGCATTTATTATTCCTGTAGTAATCCGCCTGTAATTCCTTATAATGGCTCTGTGTGAGTGGAATCAGCGCTGCAGCTGTTTCCTCTTCCCTGAGAACTGGGAAAAGCTTTGCCCTTTGAATCCCTGTCACCTCCATGGTCCATCACTCCATTTCACAGCTGAGTGCCTGGAGAGCTCCGGGAGCTCTGCAAAAGCCCAAGCAACCTGTGCTGGGTTTGTGTTAAACACCACGGGGGATTAGTTCCAGCTGCAGTTTTGCTGAGATAGCCCAACTTCCACTTTAGCAGGGACACTGATTCAGAAATCCTCACACAGAAGCCTCTGACTCACAATTTTGGGATTATGGCTGAGGCAGTTGGAGATGTTGCCATCCCCAGCTGGTTTTTGCCATGACCCCCCTTCCTGTGGCAGAGTAACTCTGCAGCAGGGTTGCTCCAGCTGCATTCCCAGTTTGGCATCCCAGTCCCTGGAATTACCTAATTCAGCGGGGAGTGAACCCTGACAGTCTGAGCTGCCCAGCTCTGCTGTGTCACAGAAGCTTTCAACACATAGGGAAGATTCACAGAATCCCAGAAGATCCTGAGCTGGATCCCTCAGGGATCATCAGCCCTGTCCCTGCACAGCCACCCCAACAACCCCACCCTGAGCATCCCTGAGAGCTCCTGGAGCTCTGGCAGCCTTGGGGCCGGGACCATTCCCTGGGGAGCCTGGGCAGTGCCAGCACCCTCGGGGGCAAGAACCTTTCCCTGAGCTCCATGCCAAGCCCTGGCACAGCTCCAGCCCTTCCTGGCCTCAGCTCAGCCCCTGCCCCTCTGCCTGCCCTGGGGAGGAGCTGCAGCCCCCGAGGAGCCTCCCCTCAGTCTCCTGTGCTCCAGCTGAACGAGCCAAGCGCCCTCAGCCCCTCCTCAGAGCCTTCCCCAGCTCCGTGTCCCTCCTTTGGACACTCTCCAACAGCTTTGGATGCTTCTTCTTTTCTTTATTACATTGCATTTTTACAACCATTGCAAACAGAGAATCTCATCCATGACGTTCACCCCAATTCCTGTGCAGGTGTCCTCAAACACCCAAAGTCCTCCTCATTCCAGCTACCACAGCCTTCCCCTCTCCCTCAACTGCATTCCCAAGGACTCTCCCAGTCCCACAGCCAGGAGCTGCTGTCAGTTCTCAGCTGTTGAGGGAGATCTCCAGAGAGCCCCAGCAGGTCCCAGTTGCTCTGTGCTCTTACCCCAAGCAGGTCACAGCAACTGGGCTGCCTGAAACCTCCTGGGAAAGAATCTTGTACAGCCTGAGTAACTCAATAACCAGAGCAGTTAATGAGGAAAGGGCAGAAGCACCAACAAACTGATCTCTGTTAAGGATCCAAGTTGAAACTGTTTCAGGCTGAGAAAAGCCAAGGTGTTGATTTTCCCAGATTTTCCTTTCTTAGTTTGTTTCCTTCTGCTTTTTACCCTCTTTTCACAAAAGAGGTCTCAAACAGTAGTTAAAATCACCAGTCAGTGATTCTTTGTCAAGCTTTTATGGGTTTTACTTTCTGAAATAGTCTGGAAGATGTGTTTATGGCAGCACAGGAAGAAAACCAGATTAAAAACTGTTGTGAACATATTAGAGCAAGAAATGGGTGTGGGATAAGTAACTGTCTTCCCTCTTCCCTGTGTTTTCAGGTGTGCAAGTGTTTGTGATCAGATAACACAAGGTGCTTAGAAAGATGTTCCGGAGCTGAAACACTCATAAATCTCCTAAGGTTCTGAAATCCTGCACGTTGAAACCACAGCTCTGTAACATCATTTATTCCAAGAAGGAGAGATAAACCCTTCTGTCATTCAGGTGATTAAAGCAGGATTAAATCACACAGCTGCAAAAACTGCTGCTTCTGCCTGGTTTTCTGCCACTGGTGGGGCTGAGGCTGCTCCTGTATCCATGTTCTAGAGGAGTAGCAAAGCTCTGGGGAGGGGGAATGGGACAAAACTCCTTTTTGAAGAGTAGCAGAAAGCCCTGTGTGTTTTGTGCTGTGCTGCACCACGCTCTCAGGGCTCTCCTGGAAGGTGGAAATGGATGTTTGTGGCATTTAGCAGCATCAGGGGAATTCATCCTGCTCTGATTTGCTGACGAGGGAAGAACATGAGAGAAAAACATGAGCTCCCTTCCAAAGCATGTGCACTCCATGCATAGCATCGCCTATTTAGTACCTCCCCCAAAATGGGAATAAAATACATTAATTCATTGATTTATTGAAGCAGGCTTTCAAATCAAGTGGATCTGATAGCCTTTTCTCTCCATTCCACTGCAAGAAGACTCTGCTTATTCTTGCAGTTTTGAGAGGTGTCTGTAGATGCAGCCAAGCACCAAAACAGGACAGCAGCTGAGGCAGAGATGTCCATCAGGACATGTTTTCATAGAAATCATTGTCTGTGATGACTTCACCCTCTCATTTAGCTGATTTTAGTCATGGAATAATTTAAATGTTCCTGTTGGTCAGCTCTCTGTGGAGACAAAGGACAGCAAAAGCTTATGAGGCATTATCAAAACACTGGAGGGTAATTTTTCTACACTTATCAGACCTATATTTTATAAGTCTTAACAAAAAAAATGGCTCTTAAATCTACCCCTCTCCTTTCTTAGTACTTCTGGTTTATCTCCTCACGGGTAACAGTTAAGTACCAGTTATCTAATTTTAAATACTCCCCCACTAAATCACTCTTTAGTGTGTCAGAATCTATTCTGATCTTTGTGGGACAAGTAATTAGAACACCTTTCCTAGCTGGAAAAACTCTCATTTTCATTGTCATCCCTGTGAGAATGATTTCATTTGAAGGTCAGGCTTTCTGCAGACCCACTTGTGCTGGAAGGAGACTCTGCCAAATGAAGCCAGAATTTTTAGGTGTTTACCAGCACAGGGAAGAATTTATTTTTCCAAGATCTTTGTGAGATACTGAACTAGAAGAAAACAGTCATCAGGCCAACAAAAAAAAAAAAGTCTGTGCTTTCACAAAAAAAAAAACCCTTTGGATCTCTGTTTTTCCACTTCAAAACAACTGGCATGGAGAGGGATTGAATGCAGATGAGGTAATAGATGTTTAAAATGCTGTAAATTCTCATTTGTCTGAATTAAGGGTGGAATCCAACAACACCTGGGCACCTGGGAAAGGCTGAGCTGTTCTTTTTGAGTTTGCAGGATCAAACAGAGCAGTTTCCACATAAAAATAATGAGGGGGCAGGGGGGGAGGTTGAAGTGGGAACAGGAAATCAGCTGGAAAGGGGCTGTGCCAAGAGCAGGAGCCACAAGGAACACTCAGAGAGTGGCACCTTATGATTTCTGGGAAGTGTGCTGGGGCACTTTGATGTTATGGGTCTGCAATTTAGGGATAATGTTCCACAACACTGATTCCTGTATTGATTTTTGTCTGGCTGTTGCTGCCAGTTATGAACAAATGGCCCTGAGGAATTTGAAGGTGATTGCAACACAATGGAGTGAAAGACGTTTCAACAGCCTCCCCTCCCCAGCTCATTTTCTGTTTCGTTTCTGCTGGGTCAGAGGCAGCTCAGCTCCAACCCCTCTCCCGAGCTACCCAGAGGTGATGGATGTTGGATTATGCCCTTTTCTGAGATTTTTCAGATTTTTCTGAGATTTTTCATGCCCTTTTCTCAGCTGCCCAGAGATGGGGCAACTGACAGGTGTTTTAAAAGCTTTTATTCTATTTTCAGTGTCATGTGAAGGGTGAGACAATACAGATGTTATCATTCACACCATCACAATCAGAAGTTAACTATTTCCTAATTGCAATACATTATACGTGTTTCTTGGCCTATCAGCTTTAGCCACACCATGCTGTAAATGCCTTAAAGCAAATCATCTAAAATTACCCTTCATGGGTAAATTTCTTCATTTTAAGAATTTTCTACAAATTCATTTCCCACATTGGAGCTCTTTGTCTTGCTGAGGAGTCACAGAGGGGAGTTAATTTGGGGAGGGGATGAAGCCCTGTCCCTCCTGTTTGTATGGACAGGGTGTTGGGGTCCTGAGCAAACCCTTAGCAAACCCCTCACAATCAATCCCATCATAATCAGCATTTCAGTCTCCCTGGAACTCCTCCATGAACATTTTCCTTCCCCTCTCTTGTTTGCTGAAGCCTGTGTGGTGGATTTAGGAGTTTCTTTTTTGTTTCCATTTCCCCCCTCCCAGAATCCACCACCATCCCAGGTTTCCTTGCAGGACAACCCCCGTGCCCAGCCCGTGCTGGGAAGGGGAAGGGGAATGGGACAGCCTGGCTTATTTTCCTCCAGTTCCTCTTGTGCTTGGCTCAGGCAGCCTCAGGGATGAGGAAGTGCACGGTGCAGCTCAGCTTTTGTAACCCCTAATTTCGTTTGGAAATGTTATCCAAACAAACAGCTGCCAGCAGGATGAGCGTTAAGACCTGTGCAGAGGCTGCTCTGTCAGAAAGGAGCTCAGAGTGAGCTCTGCCTGCTGAAACATCTCACCCAGCAGCTCATTAACGTGGAGATACTCAAAGGAGCCTTTCCCCCCCGATTAGATCCTGCCCGTGATAAGAACATTAATGAGCATATTTTCCCATAAATAAAATGAGCAGGCCTGGAGGGCAGGGAAGGTTATTTTGCCTGGAATCAGTTCTATCCCACACTCACCCCTTGGAGAGTTGGGGCTGAGGGAACCAGTTCACCCTGAGAGCCAGGGCTAAGGTGGATTTCTTCCAGCTCTGTGTGCTCCACACTGCTTTATTTTGGGGGTAATCCACGTGGATTCTGTCACTGGCCAGAAATCCCTGTGCTCAAGGCCAGGGCTGCCCTTGGGGTGCTGCAGGAGGAACAGGAAGGTCCAACTTTGGTAAAAAGTTTCTTTTGCCAGGCTGGTTTTTGAGCTGCAGGAAGGACAGGAAGGTGCAGCCTGGGAAAAGCTGCTTTGGCCAGGCTGTTTGTTGAGCCGCAGGCGGCCTCGTGCTCTCTGCATCCGTGTCTGAACCAATATTTACTCAGGGCTCTGTGTACTGGGATTGTCAGCAATCCCTGCAGTGAGAGCAGGGCTGGAGCCTGCCCAGCTGAGCAGCTTCCCTTGTTTACATCTTTTTTAAAAATACTCCTGACTTCCAGGCTGGGGAGAGGTGGCAGCGTGACAGTTCTGGTGAGCATGAGCTCTCCCTGCAGCAACCTGCCCACCCCAGAGCCTCTGCAGCCAAAAATCCCCTCTGGAAGAGGGTGGGCAGCAGACCCCCAGCCTGGGCAGGCCTTGGCATCTCCCCAGGGAGTGACAAACCTGCTATGGAAGTGACAAACCAAAGTCCAAAGACTTGGTGCTCCCCAAGGGACCGGCAGCAATCAAAGGAGCCCCCAGGCTGCCACCACACTCAGGAGTGGAGGCTTTAAAATGAAAGCAGCTCTAGTTCAGTGCCAGAATTTTCCAGTTTTATTTATGAAGCTGTTCTAGATACAGATTAACTTCCCCTGCCTGCTGTTGGTCATTAACTCTGGAAGAAGCTGATGTTTGAAGGGTTCATTGCTCCAGGAGAGGGGTGAGCAGTGCAGTGTTTCACAGCCACGCTCCCGTGGTGCCTGTCCTGGTGTTTCCAGAGAAACCACACTTCGGGGAGCTGGTTATTCCCAGGTGTCCTGCTGTGTGTGGCACACTCAGACACCCTGACTCCTCTTTGGGAGGGCAAAACCCCACTTCTAACAGAGCTGAGCACGTGCCCCGAGCTCTTAATGAGACCAGCAGATTTCCTAAGGTGCTGGAAGATAAAGAGGTGGCATAAGGAAGGTAAAGACCCTTGAAATTACTGCTCAGGCTTGGAGCTGTGACCTACTTAGTCTGATTTCCTGCTCACGGTGACTTTTGCCAGCTACATCGGGTGATGAGCTGAAAATCTCCCTCCTCAGAGGTGTGTAGAAGACTGGGAATGGCTGAGTACTGGAAATAAACTGGACAGGAGCTGAGATTTCGTTGTGAAATCTGTTTTCTGGGGTATTTAGCCCCTTTCTGATTTCCTTATAAATGTTTGTCTGTTTTTGAGCAGAGTTTCCCTGTTGGATTGTCCAGTGAGTAAATCCTTTCAGATTCTGGTGCTGCTCTGCCTTCCTGCTGCTTCCCTGCTCTTTTGTCCTACAGCACTTTCATTTCACAGCTCTCAGTTCCTCGTTCCTCTCAACGTTCCCGTGTTTGTTTGGCTTCACACACAGCCTCATCCTGGCTCCAGGATCATGGATTGGGCACTCTCAGCCCATCTTCAGCCTCCTTGGGCTCTTTAGGGAGGAAAATGTCACCAGGAATCCGTGAAGGAACAGGATGTGACAGGAAGCAGTGAGAGTCAGCAGGTCAGGCCTTAGCAATGTGCACAGAACCACCACTCTGCAGCTCTGCTAAACCCAGGCTCGGGCTTAACATTAAACCTGATCCCTGCAGGGCGGATCCTACAGCATCCCTGGGGCCCTGAGTAATTTTTTTGTTTGGTTTTGGTTTTTGGGGTGCTTTTTTGGTTTGTTTTTTGTGGGGGTTTTTTGTGTTGTTGTTGTTGTTGTTGATTTTGGGGTTTTTTCGTTTTTTTTGAGGTTGGAAGAGACTTTCAAGATCATCGAGTCCAACCTGAGACAGAGAGCCCAGGTTTGTGTGTTTAGGCTCCCCCTGTGGCCCCGTGCTGCCCCTTTGGAGCTGTCATTCCAGCAGGAACCACCCCGTGTCCCTGGGGATTGGGAAGCTGAGGGTGGGAGAAGGCAGAGCTGACGTGGGAGCTGATCTTGCTGAGCTGGTCCCTCCCTTCTCTGGGGAAAATGGACTGGGGAGAGTTCAGGTTGCTTTGAAAAGTCTCCTTTGTAAATAATGTTCCAAAGCAAATGTGCCTTTTAACCTAAATTATCTGTCCTAATCCTACCTCAGCTCCCTTTTTTTTTTTTTTAATTTCATTGGTCTCCTTGTCGCCTCTAAAAGTATGGGAGATCACTTTGGCAGTGACAATCATGTTTCATTCTCTTTTATATCATATTTGGCTTATTTTCCCGTGGTTTCCTCACTGTTTGGCATTGTCAGGTTTATGTTCTGCAATTTTAAGGTTTTAACTGTGATCAGGAATACTGCTGCTGGGGGCAACTGGATGCTTATCCCCATGCTATGGATGTGGCTCCAGGATACCAGTTTACAGAAAACTGGATTTATTTGATCATTCTCAGGGTGATGGTGATGGACAGGAGCCACCCCTGTCCTTGCCACCTGACACAATGGCACCAAACCTCTGGTTATTTGTATAATTGCTCTCAGTGCTCCTGGGACTTAGAAAACTGAATTTTAACAACAAGCCTTTCCTGAGGCTTCCATGCAAAGCAATGCAAATAAAGTTAATTAATATAATTAAGCCTTTATCATTCTGGCCCAAACTGTGATCCCAAGGCTGGGGCCAGGGTGTTCATTTTCTTCAGGAATGGTGTTTCCAGGTCACTGTGGGATGTGCAGGGTCCTTGGGGTCCCTGCTGGCAGCCAGCAGCAGTTCTGTGTCCAGCTTTGGATCAGAGGAGCCCATTTTGGGTCACAGTGGTGTTAGTTGCCATTGTAGGACAAATAACCCAGATCCCTGCCCTAAAAAAGGGAGGGATTTTCAGGAGCCCTTCCTGACAAAGCTGTTCAGAAAACTCTTCAGAGAGACGGAGGCCAACCTTTCCCTACACAATCCCTTCCAATACTTTGCTGTGTTTACTACCACAAAGTATTTGGGGTTTTCCCCCTTAAATCTATGGCTGCTGTTCATCCCTCACTTCCTACAGGCAGGAGCAGTTTCTCTCCAGTCTGTCCTCACTGGATTCAGCCAGGACACATCCAAAGTCTTTTCTTTCATCCAAATTACTTACTAGTTCCAATGAGGCCTTTTTTCCATGACTTTTTTTCCCCCTGACCTCCAGGTATAACAGCTCTGACGCTTTGGGAGGAAACTGGGATTTGGGAAAACAAGCTGAACTTCATTTTCCTTGGAAATCAACTATTGTTGCAGCTCTCCCAGATCCCTGCTTGATAGAATGTTTTGAAAAGCTCCCATTCCCAAGGCATTCCCAGTCCTTGGATTGACTTCTCATCTGGGAAGGTTTCAAGAGCTCTTGGTGCAGCTTTATGGGGACATTGAGCATTCTCCACCTGCAAGGTTTGGCTTCCCAGTTTGGAGACCTGGGTGTGGAATGTGTTTGCTGTTGGAGGGATAGGGCAGGGAGGGACCTTCTGAGCCCAATCCTGCTGTCCACTTGTGGTCCAAGGATTCATAAAGGCACAGAGCTCCCCCTTCAGCCCCCAGTGTGTCCCTTGCACAAGCTGGGAGCTCTCAGAGTTACAAAGCTCCTTTTTAATTCCAGTTTTATTTGTTTTAGACAATTTTTTCCCCAGCTGGTTTCATGCCAGCATTGTCTTTATGCTTAAATTGGCATCTTGGCTCTCTCTTGGTGCTTTTGTGTGTAGCAATCCAACCCCTTTGTTTTGGTAGGCAAAGCAAACTGAGTCTTTCCTCTGTAAATCTTCCTTTCTGCTTTCCCTGCTTCTTGTCAAGGAAGCCTCTCAGCCATCCAGAATCATTCCCACACAAGTTATTTACAGAAAGCATCTCTCCACGACCACCTAAGTGCCATCACCTCTTAGGTAAAACCCAAGTGTTTCTAAATTCATTTGCTGGATGTTGGAAACGGAGCTAAAAAAGCACAAACACCCAAGCAGAACAAGGAGGGAAGAGTTTGGCACATCTACATGGCAGGGTTAGGATTTGACAAGGATCACAGAATCAGGGAATGCTTTGGGTTAAAAGGGACTTCAAAGCCCATCCAGTGCCACTCCTTCCATGGCAGGGACACCTTCCACTGTCCCAGGCTGCTCCAAGCCTCTCAGAACCTCCTCTGGTCAAGGTGATCATGAGGAAGTATAAAAAGTCTCGTTTCCTCCAACCCAGTCTCGGCTGTTAAAGAAGGACTCAGAAATCTTCTGCTTTCGGTCGTGTCAAGGCTGTTTATTATCTTTTATCTAAAATATTTTCTCTCAGACCCACAGAGTTCTGTCTAGCAGGTCTGTCCAAGGCACACTTCCCTCCCCTGGGGCCGGCGTTGTCTTTTATACTATAATCTATGTATTAGATATTTACAGTTGTGCTCCAATACCTATAACCTACGTTAGGCAGTGACTTTCTATCTCTCACCAATCCCAAAGTGCCACCATCACCAAGAAGGTGGAGGCTAGGAAGAAGAAGGAAGAAAGACAGGACAATGCCCCAATTCCTCCATCTTGCTTTCTAGACCCCCATAGTAAAAAATCCCCAAAAACTTTCCTTTTCACTCTAAACTACTGCTATTACACTATCTACACTTTTGTGACTTTTAATTCTTCGTACAGAGGTGGTAACTTGTTCCATGGGTCAAACTCAAANGTTGTCCCTTCAGCCCTGAGTGCTCCCAGAGGGTTTAATGGGCGCATCCCAGGGAAGAGGAGCCAAAAGGGGCTCAGAAATGGTGCCATGACTTGATGTGCAAGAGCAGCAATGCTGCCAGACCAAACCGTGCCTCCTGCTGTCCTGCAGGCCCCAGAAATGGACATTTCAAAGTTCTTTTTGGTTCAGAAGTCTGAAGCTCTTACTTGGGGCAGGTCTGGGCTATAAAAGTTGATCTTTTCACAGGTTTGACATGTGGGGAGGGGATTTCTGAGAACCCTTCCTCCTGAGGGCGCTGAGGGTGATGCTTGGAGCCAGGGATGAAATTCCTCCCTCTGAAGAGAGACTCTTGACAAGAGCTGGAGGGACAGGGCAAGGGGAATGGCTTTCACTGCCAGAGGGCAGGAATGGATGGGATATTGGATGGGTGAGGGTGGTGAGGCCCTGGCACAGGGTGCCCAGAGCAGCTGGGGCTGCCCCTGGATCCCTGGCAGTGCCCAAGGCCAGGCTGGAGGGGGCTTGGAGCAGCCTGGGACAGTGGAAGGTGTCCCTGCGATGGCAGGGGGTGGCACTGGATGGGCTTTAAGGTCCCTTCCGACACAGACCATTCCAGGATTCTTTGAAAGGAGTCAGGATGGGAAGGGAATCAGAGATCAAGGGGAAAACCGATGGCTTTACTTCACTTGAAGTTCACCCCACTGTGCTGCAGGACTTGACCCCACTCCCAGGTCCTGCCCCCACCACTGTCCAGCCCCCTTTGGGCTGTGGGGGGGATGGTGCTGAGGGTGCCCAGGGCTCCTTGCTCCCCTCTAAAGCCTCTCCCCAGATGGTGCCAGGATCCATCCTCAGCACCAGCACACCCTATCCCCAGGGAGCAACCCTTGGATGGAGCAGGGGGTCTCCGTGTGAGTGGAGGGGCCAGATCCCGGGAGAAATCGGGCATAAGGCTGAAGCAAAAACCGCTGTGAAGTCACAGTGGCCTCCTTCCTCCCCCAGCCTCTCTCTGCATCAAAACCGAAGACGCCCCTAAACCCCAAACCCTAAACCCACGGGTGCCTTCTCCCTGTGCCAAAGCTGCCGCGTCCCCTCTGCCGTCCCTGGGCAGGGCAGGGGCTGTGCCCGGGCTGCCCGAGGCTGACTCAGAGCCGGCTTCAGCCATCCCCTGCCCAGGGAGCGGAGCTGGAGCATCTCCCCCGCTCCTCCCGTCCCCCGCACCTCGGCACCGGCGGCTGGAGCAAGACAGGACCGGTCCCTGCATGTGCATCGCCTTTGTGTGCCGGGGATGAGCATGAACTGCTGCAGGGAAGCATTTGAACCAGAAAAACCATGCGGGGCTCGATTGTTCCCTGCATCCGTGGAAAATTACTCCTGTTCGCTCTCCCCTTTGCTCCAGCAGCTCAAAACGTGCGGGGAGGGGAGGGGGAGGAGGAGGGAGGTGTCTGTGCCTTTGGGGTCGGAGCTGCTGCTTTTTTCTTTCTCTGCCTCTAAATGATTAATTCTGAAAGGCTCCTGCCTTAGTGTCATTGGGGCAAGCAAAGCAATCAGAAAGCGTTTTGGGGCCAGCCGCTTAAATGGCACTGGGAAAAGAATGGGAAGAAATGAATCCCCGCCATCCCAGCGATGCGGCTCCATCCCCCATCCCTGCCTCCCTCCCTCCCCTGCCCATCTGGCACAAGGAGAAGCAGATGGGAGAGGTGCCCGTGGCGGAGTGTGCTGGTCCCACTCCCGCGGGGGCTGTGCTCCATCCCTGAGCTCCTCTGGAGCTTCGGGGGCACTTCCCTGGGCAGGGGAGGGCAGGAATGGACAGGGACAGGGACAGGGACAGGGACACACTCCAGTTCCCAGCCGCCATCCTGCAGCCTGTGGGTCCATCCCTCTTCCCATTATTCCGGTCCTCCAGGGCTGCCCGGGCTGCCTCTTCCCCAGGGGTTTTTGCTGGGCTGCTCCATTTTCCGTTCATTGCCTTTTTCAGACCCTGCTTTTTTAACCCGAATTTTTGGCTCGTTTGCTCGCCCACGTCCCCGATTCTTTTCCTTCTTCCTTTTGCATTCCCTCCACCCTCTGCTCCCAGTGCTGCCCAGCTTTTCTCTTTACCTCCCGCTCTCACTCTCGTATTTTCTTGGTGGTCCTGCCAACAACCTTCTGGGATGTAAGAAAAGGAAAATCTCACGGCTACACAGCTGAGAAGCTTCCCTTAGGAACTGAGGCTGGCTGGGATGACTTTTTAATTCCCTTTTCTTAAATTCTTTTTAAACCATGCCTTCCCTCACCACTGCATTCCCAACTGGATCCCTGGTGCTGTGGGACACACCCCAACCCCAGCTGCACTGCAGGGGTGGAGGTGAGAAAGCCCAGGAAAGCTCAGGAAAGCTCAGAAACAGGAGCTGGCTCTGTGCTGGACCTGGTTTTGTCCCTAAAAACCAGGGAAAATCAGATATTGAAGATTTGACTGAGCAGTTGCTGCTATGGCCAGGCACTTCCAAAGGAGGAAGGCAGAGGCTTCGCTGGAGTGTTGTGAAAGGGATGACGGGAAAGGAATGGAGTTACAGGCTGGGTGGATCAAGGATGATTCCTGGTTGTGGAGATGCAAACACTGGATCAAGGATGATTCCAGGTTGTGGAAATGCAAACACTGGATCAAGGATGATTCCTGGTTGTGGGAATGTGAAAGTGGATCAAGGATGATTCCTGGTTGTGGGAATGTGAAAGTGGATCATGCACAGTCGTTCCTGACTCATGCAACACTTTTTGCACCTGGGGGACTTGAGTTGGGCTTTTTTCCTTGTATTTTTGCCTTTCTGATTTGTTTTCTCCTGCTTTGAAATCCCTCTTGTGCCCCTGGTACCCCCAAAACTTGGTGAGAGTCTCTTCCCAAGGAGGTGGAACACCCCAGGTCCCCAGCTGGGGCTGCCTGTGTGACGCTCCATGGATGTGACAGGAGCCACCTGACTGCCATGGCAATTCCCTTACTCAAACTCAGCTTTGTTGCAAAATCCTGACTCTGACAGTGACCAAAGGAAGGAGGAATTGTAGAATCATGGAAAATCCTGAGGTGGGAGAGACCCACAAGGATCATCCAAGGAGCTGGAGGTATCTCCTTGTACAATCAGGGAGCTGCTCCTGACATTCCTCTGTATTCATTCACCTTTTTTTCCCAAAACCTTGAGCTTTGAGCTTTCACTGCAGTGCCCAGGCCTGGTCAGGCCAGCAGGGAGTGGTGTTGAAAGTGTTTTATTTCAAGTTCTTTAAAGCATTTGTGGAACTGCTGCTGAGCTGAAGGAGCTCTGCAGTGACCTCCTCTCCCTCCTGGCCTTTGAATTCCTCACTTCTCTCTTTTCCCTGGTAGTGGGGAGCTGCTCTGTTTAGTGGCTGGTGAATTCCTCATCAGAGGCATCTCCAGCAGCAGGTTTCTGTGGCTCCTGGGGTCCCAATTTCCTGCTTTGCTCTGGAATGATGGTGTGGGCAGCCAGGCTCAGCTGAGCTCTCTCCAAGCCAATCTCTTTTTCCAGCAGTCTCTCACTGCAGCCTCCCCGCTCCCTTCTGCACAAACCCAGCAGCCTCTCCCTCCTCACTTTTGGAAATTCTTCCACTCAGGGATCAAGAATCCTGAGCTGAGCTCATGGGACCAGTTAGTTCTGGGATTGAAGCAATCCCACAGCATTTTTTCCATGTGAATAACACCGAGAATCCCTTTCTGGGCACACGTTGCCTCCCATCATGGGCACTGTTACACTGAGGGGGATGAGCAGGGCAGGGAAACCTCAGCAAAACTGGAGAAAGGTTCCCCTGGCAATGGGTGGGGTGGAAGTGTGTCAATCCAGAGTCATTCTGTCAGTTCCACCAGAGTCAGAGCAGTGTCTGTGTCACCAACGTCACAGGCTCGACACTTTTCCATCTGGGATTCAGCCTGACGGACACAGGTCATTTAAGCAATAAGGAATTTCATGGCAGTGACCTTCATGCCAAGAGGCAGAACTCAGGGTAGGAGCAAAAAGAGCAGCTGGAGGTTGGATCTAGGCTGGATCCTCCCATCCTGTGCCCAGGAGTTCATTCCCTGTTTTCTTGCTGCACTTCCACCTTTGCCTCACTTAGTTTGTAAATCCCCCTCCCTTTGCACATCTCTGTATCCAAAATTGGCAGAAGTTCCTCAACTTTCCCACTTATGCCATTTTCTGGCCTGGTTATGTCCCGTAAATCAAGTCAGTGATGAGCTTGGCATGGGATTGGGAAGATTTTCATGGCAGGATCAGTTTCTCCCCTTTAATTAAACATTACAGGTTCCTCATGAATCCTCCCCCTGTGAAACTTTTTTGAAAAGCCTTAACAGGGTAATTTATGGGGAATCTGTTTTGATGTGCAGATCTGGCCCCAGTTCTAGCCTTGCACACAATTCCAGAGCTCCTGTAAATCATCTGCCTTTGCTGGACCTGCCCTGGACCTGGGAGTCAGGGGGTAAGGCTGGATTTCAACCTGTGACTTTTGGGTTACATCTGGACCCAAATTTCTGTGCTTTGTGGATTAGAGGGAAACTGCTCCTTCTCCAGAGCTCCCTGGGGTTGTTGTTTCTCTTCCAAGCTGACATTTCCCGCTCTTCAGCCTTTCCTCCTGGGGAAGCTTTGCCATTTACACCATTTGCTCCCACACCCCATCTCTTTTTCTTGCTTTTCTGTCCCTTTCCAAGGTGACCAAGATCTGCTGGCAGAGATGGGGGGTGCAGGGGCTTCCTGCAAACACAGAATGATCTTTCCAAGCATCAGCCCTGCACCACAGCAATTCCCTGGCAAGGCTTTTTGCTGCCTTAAGCCCTGAGCTGACATTTGCACAGTGACATCCTCTGAGGCCTCTGAGCAGCTTTGGCTCCTTTACAGCTCAGTTCTGCAGAAAAGTTATTATTTTTTAAAGAAGCAGAGTGGTTTTGGTTATAACTTGTGCTGTGACTTCACCCCTCCTTCTGATAACTGTAACAGGTAAACTGAAAGGAAGGATAAACATCCCTGGGAGGGGTGATTTTCCCATGGGAGTGGGAGATGCAGGGCCTGTGCCACATTGGCAGCGAGGCTGTCCCTGCACCCCCTTGTCACACCCAGGGACATGGGAAAGGGGGACAAAAATGGGAAAGGAAATTCCTCCAGTTCCCTTGGGCACAAGAGAAGTTGTCCCATGTGATGATGTTTTGAGCAACCCCAAATTTCACCTCCTGTCCTGCTGCTGCCTTGTCCCAGCCACAACATCCAGGGACAAATCCCACATTGCTGGGGCAGGATGGCTCCAGGCAGCTCCCAACAGGCACAAGATGTCCTCTGAGGGGTGCCCAGAAGTTGTTTTTGATAAAACCCCAAAATGCTGACACATGTATAGGATCTGTTCTGCAGAGCCAGCCCATGTCCAATCCCACTGTGGGTGTCAGATCCTTCCCAGCCCTTTTCCACATTGAGTTTTTTCTCCTGTTATTCCCACTGCTCTGCCTACTTCATCCTATTTATAGAGTGCCTTTCATTGGAGTCTCCAGGCTTTTAACCTTTATTCTTGGAATATTATTCACTTCTTGGACCTGCCATGGAGCAATTACTCACCCAGGCTCCTCCCCAGCCTGAGTTTAAAAGGAATTCCCATGGGGCAGCTCAGGGTGTCGAGCTCCCCACAGCCAAAATCCCAGTTCTTCCCTGTGCCACGGCCTGTCCCAGCATGTCCCAGGTTCCCAGCCTGGCTCTGCTGCTCATTCACCTGCAGAGAGGCTTTGATGCTTCTCTGGTGAGATCATTCACCTCCCAGTGCAGGAGCAAAACACTCCCAGGGGGATTCTGGCGCCGCTTTCTCCAGGTTTCTTCCTCATTCTCCAGGTTTCTTCCTCATTCTCTTCTGTCTTGGTTTGAAAAGACAGGTGTCTGCTAAGGAAGGCAGGAGCCTTCCCTGAAATGGAAAATGTAAACCCCCTCCCTCTTATAATAATTTCAAAATTATTATAATTTTTAAATTAAGGGGCTCTCAGGCAAAGATATGGGAGCAGGAATAACAGCTCTTTACTAGGAAAACTGAAAATACAAATGCAATAGTACAAAAAGGAAAACAAACCACTGACAGAGTCAGAACAGGCCCTGACCCCCTGTGGGTCAGGGTGGTGGCACAGTCCCATTCCATGGGGGCTCAGCCCTCCTGCAGTGCCAGCTGTGGTTCTGCTGGAGCAGGGATCCTGGACAAGGGGGGAGTTTTCCTCTGAAGCTCCAGGGCTGCTGGAGATGGGCCTGCTCTCCTTCTGGGAATGCAGGGCAGAAGAAAGCTGCTCCTCTGGGAATGCAGTGGGCAAAGGCTGCTGTGGTGTTCCAGGGGCAGATTGTATCCAGGTAGGAATGCTTGGCTCCTCCCCTGGGCGGAGCATCTCCCCATGGGATGATGGAATTTTCTCAGCCATGCAGGGACACTCAGTGGCCATGAACAGCAGAGATCTCCTGGAGGGAGGGTTGGGTGTGGGAGAGATAAAGAAAACTGCCCGAAGAACAGCAGAGAACTGCCCCAGCTCTGACAGATGGCAATAGAACCATTGCCCCACTAATATCTTTCAACCTAAGACATCTTCTCATCACCTGCTGGGCCAGCACTGTGTCTGTCTGGGAGTGCTCCAAAAATGTGTGGATGTGGCATTTGGGGACAGTGGTGGCCATGTGGCTCAGTGGTGGCCATGGTGGTGGCTTGATGGTTGGACTTGATCTTAAAAATCTTCTCCCACCTTTGTGACTCCATGGTTCTCTGGTCCTGGTTGCTGTGGGACAGAAGGTCCCGATGGTGAAGATCCCAGCAATCTGCAGACCAGATCTCAACAATCTGGGAGGTTTTTTCCCCCAGCCAGATTTGGATTTTGTCCCAACCATCTGGGGATGGCTTGTGTGAGTATGAAAAGGGCAAATTGCCCCTTTCCCCCCCAGAATTCCTGCAGCACCTTCCTGGCCGTGTGGAGGGTTGGAATAACCAGCAGGCTGTTGGGGGTGGGTGGTGTTTGGCATCCACCAACACCACAAGGGGCTGGTGGGGATGGAGAGGTGTCATGTCCCACTTCTCTGCAGGGCAGAGGGGGCTGCAGGGGAGGTGACTTCTCCTCACTTTTGCTGTTGAAATCCTTGGATATCTAGATCAGGAAAGCACCTGCTGCACTGCAGGGACCCAAGGCTGCCTCAGGGAATGTGTCCTGCAGGACCTGGCTCCTCTCTGAGCCTGGCAGATGTGGTGTTTGGATTTGGGGGATGCTGATGCTGAGACTCCTACAGCGTTTCCTATGGAAAAACTTCCTCATGGATTTCAGTGTCTCATTTGGGGCCTGCCTTGGGACTCAAGGAGGGAATTCTTTCAAGCTGTGGTGGATATTTCAGTGAAACAGTCAAAGAAAACAGCTGGAAAAGTCAAAGAAAACAGAAGGATTCCGCTGATTTTGGTTTGGTTCCCTCCAGCTGAGGCAGGCTGGGCACAGATGGGGAGAGGAGGAGGGAATGGGGGAAGTGTGGGGAGTGGTGCCTAAACACTGGTCTTGGAGCTGTGTTGGAGACTTAATGTCCCTTAATGTCCCTTAAAGAGCTTCACTGGAGCCCAGAGGCACCACTTCAGGGCAACTGAGCCAAAGTGGGGCTGGGAGAGGACACAGAGCTCCTGCCATGGCCCTGCCAAAGCCCCTCCAGCTGCTCTGCCTCCATTTCCTTCCCAGGGTGGAGCCTACTGCTGGATCCAAGTCCTTGCTCCTCTTGTTGGGATCTACAAAGTCATGGAGTCTTCACTGGTCACTTGAGGAGTCCACAAACAAGAGACCACAGAAACCAAAATGGTTTGGGCTGGGAGGGACATTAAATCCCATCTCATCCCACCCCTGCCATGGCAGGGACACCTTCCACTCTCCCAGGCTGCTCCAAGCTCTGTCCAGCCTGGCCTTGGGCACTGCCAGGGATCCAGGGGCAGCCACAGCTGCTCTGGGCACCCTGTGCCAGGGCCTGCCCACCCTGCCAGGGAACAATTCCTGCCCAAGATCCCATCCAGCCCTGCCCTCTGGCAGTGGAAGCCATTCCCTGTGTCCTGTCCCTCCATGCCTTGTCCCCAGTCCCTCTCCAGCTCTCCTGGAGCCCCTTCAGGCCCTGCAAGGGGCTCTGAGCTCTCCCTGGAGCCTTCTCCTCTCCAGGTGAGCACCCCCAGCTCTCCCAGCCTGGCTCCCCAGGGATGTGAGGGTACTCTCGGGGACAGATCCTGGCTGGCAGGGACACTGAGCACCTTTCTGTTGGGAGAAGCCTGGGCAGCAGCAGCTCCTTTCCTACTCTTCTGCCCACTCCTACACCCATGTTGCCATGTTTTAATAATTCCATCATCACTTTCAGGATTGTTACCACCAGAGCCTGCAGGCTCCTGCCTCAGCTCCTGGGCACGCTGCCCTTCCCCTGCATGTCTCTGCACCTTCCTGCCCCATCCCGGGGCACATTTCATTCCTTTGTGCCTTTTTGCCAACAAATACCAGACTGGTGTCGTATCTGATCATGGGAACCACTTCAGTCTGTGTTGAACTCTGTGATCCAAGGTGTGATCACAGCCCTGCCCAAAGTGCAGCACGNGGGGCTTGGAGCACTCTGGGACAGTGGAAGGTGTCCCTGCCCATGGCAAGGGTGGGATGAGATGGGATCTTTAAGGTCCCTCCCAACCCAAACT
>VYZP01063899.1:9471-44482 GCA_013400635.1 Hypocryptadius cinnamomeus | reverse complement strand
GAGAATTACAAGGTCATCCTGCTAGTGTAACACACAAAACTCGGGTTTATTGTATGTCCCTTATCAGGATCTGGTTTGCATCCTGAGATGAACACTATTAAACCTGCATGCAGCCGTGAGTAGGGGTTGGAGTCAGTGTGCCATTGAGGCTGGTGTGAACTCCGCAGTGGAGGCACCTGTGTAAATACTGTGACACTTGCACGTGGTACCTGGCACTGCATATGAAGGCAGCCTCCACACAAAACATCTCAGCTGCTAAATGGGGCACAGACAGAGGTGAAAGACTCAGCTCAGATAATTTAACTAATTCTGTTCTCTGTCACACTCATAGATGAAGTACCCTGTACATCTTTACATGTGTCATTTACTTATTCGTGGGGCTTCACTATCTGAAACTCTCTATATCAAGGCGTTTAAAACGTAATAAAAGATTGCTTGGTTTGGATTTTATATACTGCTGCCATATGCTACTGGTGGGTTAACTATTGGGAATGTTGGAAAGAGGTTTGTTTTAATATTATAATAGCCTTTTTTCCTGTTCTTCAGTGTAAGATTCACCTTTTTTTCTTTTTAAGTTCTATTCGAAAACGACTGCGGGAGGATAGAAGAGCAAATACAGCACAGAAGCTGCAGCAGATGAAGCAGAAGCTAAATGAGACTGAAAGAAAAAGAAAAAGGTGGTTATACTGGAAACCTATTCTCACTAAGATTGGGTTTGGTACGCTGATTTTAGTTGGTGCTTATTTTTGTTGGAATATGTATTTTCAAAAACATTCCTTGTAAGTGAACAGTAAGTGTGACTGCTCCAACAGCTGATTTTGCTGGAAGGTAATGAGTAGGGGTGTGACTTTAAGCATAAATTCCTTTTTCCTGGAATGGGTACAGACTGTTACATACATAAGAGAAGTGATGTAAACTTGATCTCATGTCGACATCTCAGGACTTTCCACTGCAGGTACTTAGAAAAATGAACTGCTGCCCCCCACAGAATTGATGGTTTTTGTTTAATATGAGCAGGTACAAACTTGCTGCAACTGTTTATACACTTTTTAAAATGGTGTTCTACCAGATCTTGAACAAATGCTGAACCATGGAGGTTTAGCTACTGAAGGCTGTCTGGATTTAAATTTACATGCCTGACATAAGCAATAAACAGTGTTGTATCATTTACATTATTAATGCAAAGAAGTTATCCTTAAATATGTGTAATGTGTAATGTACTAGTGATACATGAACATAAACATTTTATATTCTTACGACCTAGGATAAATATATTTTATAATTGCATATTTAATCTTTTTGTAGTTCACTGTACTTTTAAAAGCTCAGTTTGTACAAATTTCTGACCAAAATAAGTTCATTTTGAAACTAAATGTAATTATAATTTGTGCATGAAAAGAATAGTGCAACCATTCCCCACATTTGACTCTCCAGTTTGAAATGAGCAGCTAGGGGTCTGATGAAGCACTTGCCAATTTCTACTCTGTTAATTTGCATTCCTTATTTATTTTGTAGTTTTCATTATTTAAGACTTGGATTTTTTTTTAAGGCTTTTGAGAACTTAGCCCCCACTGAAAGTCATAGTGTTAATGTATTCAGGCTTCAGCTACTGTTTGAAGGCCAACATTGTTCAAGTTCTGACATTGCATTAAATGTAAAACATAATGTTTTGTGTGTCTATAGATTTTAATTGCTAGAATGAATAAAATTAATTCATCAGTGATAGTTGTAGAAAACGCATCAAAGGAAACGGTAGTTGAACTTCCAAGGGTGGCTCTAATAGAAAAGAAATGTTGGTAGTGTACTGCCATACCCAGTGTTTTCAGCTGTATGAGCCACTTTGGTAGCTTCACAAAGTCTAGAACTGCTTTTCAGGTTCCCCAGCACTGTATTAGACATGCTAGTAAAACACTTAAAGACTAATATTTTGGGAGTATCTCTGCTACAGCCCCTTTAAAATTATTGAGCACTCCCTTTCCATTACTTGAGTAGTAACACTTTCTAAATAGCAATTCAACACAAACCACTTTCTGCCCTTTAAATTACCTTTGAATACAGAGATGGTATATGGCTGAATGTAGCTTGTTGTTCAAGCTAGGATCTAGTAATTTGTAGGATTGGATTGTACTTTGAAACAGGAATTTTATTTATTCAAGCATTGCCTTGTTGGGTAACTTCAGAGAAGTTATGTTTTCTCCTTCTGTTTTCTAAGCTTGGTTGTTTTCTCTTGGGTGTGGGGTCTTGGGGGTTTTCTTCCACTCCCCTCCCCCATTTTGTAAAGCACTTCTTGGATTTACTGCTGAAAAATACTCAAAGAGCTGGATGATTATTTGCTCCTTATTCAAAGGAATTGACTTCAAAGTTTTCCAGTACGTCCAAACTTGGTAGTCACATACGAGGCATGGGGCCCAATTACTCTGACATTTGCTACACAAAGCTAAGTACAGTTTACTCTTTAAAATTCTCATTTTGCAATAGCTAAATACTATTCCGGACTACGCTGTTTGTATAGTAAACAAATCCTGAAGGGTCCAGATGAGGAAAACAAGTGTTGTTTCATGGAGTACTAGATTTGGGAAGTTGTGCGTCAGCAGAACAAGACAATTTGTTCCATGACATTGCTGACCAACTGTGCAGCTTGAATAGCAAAATGACTGCTGGGACAGCTAACTGCTGGGACATAGCACAGGCAGGCAGCTCATGTATTTTAAGACATTTCAGAATTTTTACAACCACAGTAACTTTTAGCCAGCAAGAAGACTGTCAAAAGATCTTTTTTTTCCTTTAAGTTGAGGATAGGTTTTTCAGTATCAGCTGTAATTGATAGTAGGTGTAAATGTATGTGCCTTATAAAGATATTTTGGTTATGGAAAAAATACATGGAATGTAATTTAAATGCTTTTGTAACAGAAATATTCCAGATTTTATTCTAGATACTTAAAAGCAGCTAAGGAAAAAGTGCAGGCAAAACTTGGACTGATACCACACTGTTATTTATTGCCCTTCTTTTGGCATGAGGAGGATTTCCTGGGCTACCAGTATCCTACAGGCACTGAGCTCTAACTGCAGCTTGTCAAGTTGTCACTTGATTTTTTTTCCTGATTCCATCTTCTAAATTCTGGCTTTTCAGTTTTATTGATCCTGAGTAAGCATTCCTCAGTTCAGGGTGGGGCAGGGCAGGGGGCAGCCAATTCAGATCACCTCATACTCTGTTACCTTCTTGATGCAATAATGCAGGACTTGCACATTCAGCAGTTGATCTGTAGAAGTTTGGTTCTGTGATTGCAAGTACCTTGGGAGTCTTAAATGTTAATAATTTAAGGAGGATGAACCAGTACAAGCCTTGGACAAAACTATTTTGAACAGTGAATTGTTCATGATAGTCTGAGAATAGTAAGGAAAATCAAATGATTGGTCTCCTTTTACATTCCAGGAAATAATTTGGATAAAAATCTTCTTTCTGGTCCATCACTAATCCTTAAAACCCAAAATCTGGAGGATTGTTTTCCTTGCTGCACACTAAGCCCTTGTGATACTTTGTTATTCTGGAGGATTTCAATTTGCTGCATTTTTGCACAGCTTGGATGTTAAATAGGAACAAATATGGGCCAAAATGAAGAACTGTCAATCCCAGTCATCTCTATCATAGGAAATGCTTAAAGGGTGGAATTCAAGGATATGCCTTCTGACCCCTCTCCTGTCCCCTTCCTTGAGTTCTGGCAAACTGCTGCCTGGTCCCGTGCTACTTCTAAAATGTCGTTGGGCTCGATTCAAAATTGGTTTTGGTTTGGTTGGTGTTGGTTTTCCCCCTCTTCTCTGGAAATGAGTCAATCAAAATATTTGATGCATAGTGGGCATCTCTGATTAAACATTTAGCTCTCAGATGAACACTTGTGTACAAATCACACACGTTTTCATAAAGAAATACCTAGCAAACATTTGGACCTCCACTGCAAGGGATTTGCAAGATTGGAATGAATCCTCTGGGTTTCCTATTTATGTTCTTGGTGCAGGGACAGTCCACTTAGTGACGGTACATCTGTATTTTCTTTGAAATGTAATAAGTAAAATGATTTAATTCAGTGTGAAATAGCAATTTGGAAAAAAACCTCTGGATTTGTTATGGAAGTGAGATGTTGCCAGTGAAATGTGGCTTATTCTGTTAAACCTCGAGTAATATGGTTTACTGACATCAGTTTATGTCCCCCTGAAAAGGGAAGAGGCGTAAATGTGTATGCATGTATGTGTGACTGGATCATGCAGGCGATGAAAAAGCCTGGTTAGCTTTATGTTTGATGAATGTAAACCAAATTATTTAGTTTGCTGTTTGGCATTATAGTAAAACCTGAGACACTTGAGGACTGCACGAGAAACTAAATTAACAATGACAAAAGAGGAAGTCTTCTGCAGGGCCGAGTGGCTTAAGCTAGAGGACGATATTTGCAAAGGTGATGTGACACACAGTAGTCTTCCTGGGCCTTTTTGTTTGCCCCCAAAGTTTTAAGTCAGTCTTTCATTTTTATGTACAAAAAATAAATGTGTTCAAAATTGCATCTCTGTCTGAGTCTTTATTTAAATTGGAAGGATAAATACTTGGAAGCCTCTTTCAATGTGTCGTAACTGGTGGAGGAAAGCTGCTTTATGAATCAGTGTAGTGCTTGCAGAACTCAGACGTATTTTACGTGTAGTACCTTGGGGGTGTGGTGCTGTGAACACCAAGGTCTCTTTCTGTAGACTCTCGGAGTAGAGCCTTCCCTTTGCCTAAAAAGAAAATGTCAGTGCTGGGGTGTCTTTCTCACTACAGGAAATCTTTGCCTAGAAAGTTACTTTCGAGCCACTGTAGCAGGATTGCCCTCCAAAGCTGTGAGAGGTGATGTGTTTTGAGATGCAACCTGCCTTAATCCCTCTGAGGCCCAAAGAGACTTCTGCAGTGTTTGTGGCTACTTGTGTGAGGAAGTGGTTTGCTGGACTGAGACCTGTACTTGAAACCCTCCAGCAAGGATGTGCCTTATACTGTAACATGGAAATACCTTCTGGAAAAGCAACGGCTTTCCAAAAGTACTTGCTTGGAGGCAGTAGTTGCTCCAGGGAACACATGAGAAGCTGTTTGGTGTTGACAGTGAGCTGCAAACCCCCTGTCAGTTCTTAGCTCTTTTTTTTTTTTTGTTGTTGTTTTTTATCCCCTACTCTGTACTGAATCGGTGACTTTCTTTTGGTTGTATGTCGCAGGCCGAGACTGACTGACACCTAAGCCTTCGGGACTTGTGAATATTCTGCAGCTATAAACTGCAAATTATTGACATGCAAAGCGAGACATGACCCCCCCCTCTTCGGGAACAAAAAGTGAGGTCTGTTAAGTACCAAGAAGACCTCAGTTATCTGTTTACAGCGTAAACTGCACCGAGGGGATGAAGACCACCAGCAGCGTGTGCTACTTTGCAAAACGAAATAATTTGCCATCTTGTGTTTTTATAATGCCTGTATTAATGTAGAAAGATGTAAAAGAACTAAATTAGGAAGTATTTTGTTTTGTACTGCCATTCTTATTGTATTTTTATACTTTTTGGCAGCATTAAATATTTTTTTAAATTGATGATGTGCTGTTGTGTGCGCATTATGTTAGGGAGAACCTGTTAAGAGTGTGTGTTGTGGAAAAAGAAGGGTTTTGCCTTAAGGTTTCCTGATACCTGTCTTAACTGGAAAATGGCAAAATTATTAGAGTGTGCTTTTTGAAAGTATTTTCATTAATGCTAAGTATTGTAGTTTGATTTAGGAGGAACTCTTGTACATTTCTTTTGTAATGCACCACTAAGAATATTATTTTAATAATCTGACCAGTTGGTTTGGTAATTCTTTTTATGTTTGCTATAAAATATGCACAAAATGTTCAGAGTAACTTTGTGACGGGAAAGTGTTCTGTTGGTGATGCTTTAAAGGGAAGAAAGAGGTTGAACCTGACCTCTCTTGACCCAGAGTCCTGTGTAGTTAATGGGAGCCGAGGAACAAAAACGAAGTGCACAGAAGTCAATGGTGTCTGTAATTAAACAGGTTTTGGATTGTGCCATTGCCATGTGTTCTATGTACGGTATTTTCCTCACATCTCCCACCTTCTGTCAGTCTTCTCCTTGACATAGTCAGGATGGATTGAAAATGGGTAAGCCAGAGTACTGCTTAGAGGAGTTCTTCCAGTGAGGTCAGCAGGGTTTCCAGCCCTGTGCCTTCTGTAACTGAGCTGATCTCAATTTTGCACTTGTTCTCTGATGGTTTTGGATAAACCTTAACTCACAAAACTATATATTTACTATGACTGTCTAAACAGGCATGTGGTGGGGTTTTACATGGTAGCAGCCTGAATCTTATCAGAACTTGGTCTTGAGGTCCATTCATGAAAGCAGCGATATTCGGAGTTGTGTTGAACTTGAAGGGGAACCTGAAGCAGGGGAGTCCTTAATGCTATTATTTGAGCTAAAGACACACTTGACACCATCCTGGAATAGTCTAAATTTCCAGTTTGGTTTGTCCAAATTTTTTTTTCTTTACATGATTACCATTGTTCTGGAGGAGAACCATTATGCTACCATTATGCTGGAGGAGAAAACAACATTGTGACTTGATTCAGTTTTCATTTTCAAGTTGGTGCAGCTGTGAAACCAGGAGTGTTTATAGCAAGAGATTAAGCTCTGCCAAAACCACTGCAACAAACCCTGCTATTGTTGATTACAGGAACAGGGCCTGTTTATATCACTTGGGACATCTTTGGATAAGGCTTTCAGCTGTTCATCCCTTTTACCTTCAGCTATGGTTTAGGTTTTCATTATTTTCCCCCCTCATGGAGTTGTGAGTAAACACGCAGTGCATGACTACTGGAAGTGTGCATGTGCCGCCTTATTCTACCTGCTGCTGTCACATGCAACTAATTTATCTTGTGGGGCATAAACAGCTGAATATCCTAATAAAAATTCTGATTGCCCTTAGTTTTTAAATGGTTTTCAACTACTGAGATGTTGGAATAAAGTTGATGTCAGCCAACTTGATGAATGGGCAAAGGAGATCAAGATAGAGTAGTTCCAAAACCAGGGCTTTGTTGTGTTTTGTTGAATGCTGTCTTGTGGCAGGAGAAATCTTGCTTTCTGACCTCTATACTTGTTTGGCTATTTCTACACAGGTCCCAATTCTTGACTACTGTTGAGAAAGTGTATTTAAAAAGGTGAAGGAAGGGGAGAGAAAGGACCAAGTGAGTGTGTAATTATAGCCTTTAAAGAAATGGCGTTAAAATGATCAGACTTGTGAAAGGCATTTCTTTCCAAATGAAGAAGCTGTGATTAACTGACTGCCATTTCTTTTCTCCATGCTCAAGGGTGGTGTTGCAGATTTTGCTGTTCACCTGAACAGCAGGGCAAAGGCGCAGCCTTTGTCTTGCAGGAAAGTTTTGGTGCGTGCAGGGGCTGGTCTCGCCTGTCCCGGGAACTGGAGGCAGGAGTGGCTCGGGGCAAGAGCAGCGCCGCCCGCGGAACTGCCGGCCTTGGGGAAGCTCCGTCCTTGTTCTTCCCACAAGGATCCGACTGCCCTCTACCTTCTTCACAGGGAACAGGAAAGCCCTGAGGATTTTCTCTTTCAGAAAGTACTCCCAGTGTTCTCCTTTTCCCTTCTCGAGGTTTCGCTCGGCCGTGCCTCTTGAGGAGGTAGTGAACATCTTTGGCTCACTTAAGAAAAATACTGTGAAGCAAATAACACCCCTTTCATTGCTTCTGTCTGCTCCTCCAGTCCCTCAAGGCTTCATGTGCTCTCCTGCTCTATATATACCTCGTAGTCACTTGGCTCAATTTGAATATGGTTATTTTTCCAACTAGCTTTAGGCTTATCAGACTTGCCTTGTGCTACACGTGGCCTTTTGTCTGCATTCCTTGACTCCATCTGCATTTTGACTCAACAAATTTGACTTACCAGTCTGGATACCTGTGGGAGCTCCTAAAAATATATTTTGGTTAATTCTCACTTTTGAACTCTAGAACTGACTATCTTGCATCCATGATTTAAAGTTGTTTTTAAGTCAGTTGATGTGACCAAGCACTTCCAAAAGGTCAAAATTGAACACATAGCTAAATACTGTAGTGCAACAGGTACCATGGCAAACATGGAACACGTGAACCATCCATCACTCAGCTGCTCTCTCAGACTAATCCTGTAAAATACACAGATACAAGACTGCCTGATATTAGACAAGGTTTCCTGATTCCTTTATATTTCAGGGCACTGTATTAATGTTCAGTCTAAGAAGGCTCATTGACCTAGACAGCTTTAGTTTCAGCAGCTTCTGGAAATGGAAGGGAAGCCTGGAAAAGAGAATGCTTGGGGTAACCTAATTGTGGCCTCCCAGTTCCCAGAGGGACCCTAAAGAGAGCTGAAGAGGGACTTTTTACAAGGGCATGTGGTGAAAGGATAAAGGGAAATGGCTTCAGACTAAGAGTAGGTTTAGTTTGGATATTAGGAAGAAATTTTTTACTTTCAGGGTGGTGAGGCACAGGCTTAAGTTGCCCAGAAAAGTTGTAGATGCCTCATCCCTGGAAGTGTTTAAGACCAGGTTGGCTGGGGCTCTGAGCAACCTGGTCTAGTGGAGGGTGTCCCTGCCTGCAGCAGTGGGGTTGGAACTAGAGGATCCCTTGGATCAGGATCCCTTCCAACCCACACTGTTTACGACTCCATAGAGACAGAAAAGACAGGGCAGGCTGTTACACTGCTTGCAGTCTCCCCAGTTGAAGCTACCACAACAGCATTGGGAAAAGAAGGCAAAACCAGATCACTTCTGACCTTCACTTACCTCACCAGGAAATCTTGAAAAAAAAGTTAAGATCCACAGTTGACATGGAAGTGGAGGGTTTTATCTTCCAAGAAAATCCATGCCTATACATCACTCTCAGTTCTCAGCTGCATTAAAAAGGAGCACCTTAAGCTTGTCCATGGAAGTAACACTTAACCAGGGAAAAAAGTTTCTTAAAAAATATTTTATTAGAAAAAACTTCCAACCAAAGTTACTCAATAAACAACTGTACAAAACATATTTCTTTGGTGAGTTTGTGAAAGTTGCCTTATTTTCTTTAGCTACCCACATACACAAAAGGAATTTTTCTTAAATAAAGCATTTATGTAGACACCAAAGCAAGCTGCTGCTCCTCGGCAATTACTGTGTAATCACCACCTCAAGGGACATCTGCGACCGCACACGTGACTCGCAGCGAGTTCAGAGCTGATCAGAAGAGGGCAGGTGGGAGACCGTTGCCAAAAAGTAGGCGCCAAGAACTCGGTATCTTCCACTGTGAAGAAGGATCTGTGGAACTGTTGCTCTGCAACAAACCCAGATTAATTAAATTTTAAGTAGTAATGTATCGCCAGCTGGGGGCTATGTACAAATCATGACCGGGATGGGACTGCTAGGAACGTGTCTTGAGCTGTTTTATTTTCTAGCATCAGTCTCATTACATGGTTATGATAATGGGAAGATGCCATCAGCTCACAACCCAGGCAGCAGACCAAGAACTTAATGTTACAGCTTACTTTAGAAGTTTTTTGACCAATCACACAAAGCAAAAGCATACTGACAGTAGTTCCATCCAATCGCTATAAGCACACGTACCTTTGGTTAAAACAATCCTTATTTCACATGCAATACCTGCTTGTAAGCCTTAAAACACAATGCACAGATTTCTATTATTAAGCTTAGAACTTCCTAATATCTTGCTAGATGTACTTTTCTGCAGCTTAGGGAGTTATTTTAGACAAGCGTTAATACACAGACCATTGTTCTATTTGTCCTTGCTTTTCTACTTTTTACATAATTTTTCTGCTGACTTATTTTATGGCAACTGCTTAGCTCTAATCACAGTTCTGCTGTCTCTGAGGCCTGCCTTTTGCAGCTTTCCCAAAACCCTCTGATTTTATGGATTCCCACAGTAATGATGTAACTGGGTATTAAAATAATGTGCAGCAGTACAAATGTCAGTGTCATGGTGGGTTGTGTTAGAAAAGGGCACTGGAAGAGAGAACTCAATCAAACCTTTACACAAATTTTGCCCAAACCTGTCAAACAAAAGAACTGGTGTTCAGATTTGCTTTCTCAGGTGGGCAAGCTCCCAGTGAGATTTTAATATAAATATATATTTTATTTGGCATATTCTTGATGACCAAGAGCCAAAGTGAACCCATCTGGACTTAAGAAAAATGAAAATAATGGATATAAAATATGACAGTGAGAACTTTAGATCAAACAGTACTTACTTCACTTTTAATTAGCTGGAGCCATTCATTAAGATAGTTAACAAGAACAAATGCATCAGGGATGTTGTCTCCTTCTGAGCAAAATTTCAGAAGAACTGCCATTTGGATTCCCTCTGAACAACTGCAACAGAAATGAGCAGGCATTTATATTTCATTTTTAGATCCAGAATAATTATATCTATGTTTTAAGAGCAGCAACAATATGCGTATATCTTGTGAAAAGCCAAAACCAAAAAGGAAAAATGCATTGATATATATATATATAATTTTTTTTTTTCCTCCAGATTTCCTAGATCACATTTTCACACCTCATGGTTTTTTGCTTAGTCTTGAATTTGTTCCTTGCTTTGCAAGGCAAGAATCCTACATCTTGCAAGAGTATTCAGGCCTTTTACATACTTAGTTTGCATTTTTGTGCTGGTGAGGTGCCTATACACATCCTTTGATACAATCACTCCTAATCTTTCTGTGTATTTTAAACCAGCAGTTTTGCAGGCTGCATATCAGTACTTCACTCAGACTATGCTCATTTTTAAATTTAGATATTAAGATGATTATTTTTAATTATTTTACCTCAAGTCCTGGCAATTTTTTTCTTTTGCAATTGTATATTGTTTCTATTCTGAAGTCAGTATAAATGTAAGCATGGCATTAGTAACTTTGCTGCTGTCGAATGCAACAGTGTGGTCAGGTGTCAAAAGTAATAATTAAAAAATAAAAAATAAATTTTCCACCAGACACAATGCATCTTTTGCAGAACCACACAGTTGTGCTATAAATGAGTATTAGTTTCTAAAATTAAAAAACTCAGCTTTCAGCACAACTTCTGATGCACACACCTTTTAACAAAACCCCCACTAATCTAATTTTTTTGCTGGCCCTGAAATCTTGACTCATTCATAGTGCTCAGAATTGTTTTAGGGTTTTTTGTACAACTGATTTTCCTCAGGAAATAGTTTTAGTTAAAGTAGCACAGGCACAGGAATTCTACTATTTACAAATTGTGATTTGGATAATATGAGATACCAGATTGATTGTGATCATAACCGTAAAGACTTTATAATTTTCCTTTAGCCTATTTCCTTATACTTTTATCTTATTCTAACTTTAGGATCCAGGACTCCCTCCTTCTCTTCCTCCTAATTATGGGCCTGACCTGAGAGAAATTCCATTCTTATAAAGCCCTGTTCTATAAACAAGACTTTTCCTATAATATAGCAGTTTATAAGATAATTTAACCCAAGTAGTAAAAACAAGACTTCTGATATCTTTCTGTGCATATCTTCAGGCAACTCACCTCTCAGTAAACAATAGTTTTGTGATGCCACCTCCAGGTATATGCAGAACTTTGTCTGTGTTATTTATTCCAGGATAAGCTGCTACTTTTTCCATTTCTTTCCAGTTTAGCTCCTTCATGCGGCCTCCAACTGCTTTCTCCAGATCAGGTGTGAGCAGGTAGCGCAGTGGTGTCCTAGAAACAAAGTCAAGGATGCATTCAGTCTGCCAAGGAAGGACACTGCCCCAGTTACCACTCCTGGCAGACAGAAGGTGCCAGCACTGAGGACCTCACCTGCAGGGAAGAACTGCTCTGACATTCTCTCCCTCTTCAGATCAAAGTTAGAAAGTAAGTCTGTGGCCTCAAAACCGTACAAACGATTCAACTTTATGCCACAAACAGAATTTAGGTATCCTTTCTGGGGCTCAATTAACTGGCAAGTGCCAAATACATAAGCACCTAAATAGGGGAACTGCTTATGGTTGTTAAAATAATTTACAAATAAAATGTGCTTTTTTCTTCCTTCAGATAGGAGGCGATTAATTCAAAATCTGTTCGGGTAAACTTGGACTTCATGGTACAGTATTTTTAGTAAGCTCACACTACTAATACATTCAGACTTTAGTCAAGTATTAAAAGTATTTTCTGAATGCACTACCCTCACTCTTTAGTAAATCTGCTATAAGGGAGTTGTTCTGTGGTGCTGAGGGAGCTGGGAGGGTTTAAATCACAACTTATGACTTAGACCTCATCAAATAACCATCAGTGCCTCTCATTTCATTCCATGTTAGCTGGCCATCCTGCAATTGTATGGATCTACTACTATATCTGGGACATGCATAGACCTAAACCTCCTTTGAGGCCCTACACATTTATACAGCCTGAGGATAACAACTGCAGAAATACTCATTTTATTTGTTTCTTATTAAATCACCAATTATGATGCCCTCAATCATCAAAAAATGCCTGGTTTTTGGATGGGTAATATCTAGTAAAAAAATACTGCAATTGCATCCTTGCAGTTGCCTCTCAACAAATAATAACTGGTAACTTCCTGTTAAAAAAAAAAAAAAGACAACTTACTGTGTCAAAGAAAACCTTTCAAATCCAGGATGATGACAAAGAGGTCAGAAACAAACCAATACTGCTATCAACTATTAAAAATCTAACCTGTGACGTGTATGTCAGCAGTTAATCCCTGACACTGCCTGCAGCCACAGGAAGTTAAGACTGAGGCAATGCAGGCTAAGTGCAATTTGCTTACAGCTTTTCATTTGATCAGTACTTCTGACAGCAGTAACCCAGAAAATTCAGTGACTTATCCTGCAATATGTCATGGTTTAACAATATACTAAGCATTTTATGACCAATGCACACATGCAAGCAAAAGCACCTGCCAAAAGTACTCAGGACATGGAAGAAGAGGGAAATATGTCAGTCAGAAAACCCCAGAAACACCAGTTAGGTCTTTTAAGGACACAAACATACCCCAGAAGCTGCTCATCGTCGCGCTGGTACGCGTGGCTGCTGGACAGAAGGACAACCCTGGCACATTTGCTGCTCTTCACCCAAGAAAGCAGGGTTTCACAGAATGGCCTGTACTTGTTCTTCATGCAAAGGCACAGACAACAAAGTGAAAAATTTAATGTGTCCTTAACAATACTAGGTGTTATATATAATGTTTAGCAGTGATGTAAATTATTACTCATATCCACTTAGTCTTCAGCCCCAGATATATTGTTAGAAAGCAGAGAGCTGCCCTGGTTGTTTACTTAAGCAAAACAACACGTAAAATTACAAGAATTGTCATTAAGACCATGTCAACAACAACAGTACCATCTGTTTTGTGTGCCATTAATACCAAAGGAAAAAGCTTTAGAGCAAGATGGGATGGCAGGATCACACAGAATTTTTCCACACTTTGAACTGCTAAAATACTGCACCACAATTTTTTTTTTCTGTCATGACGTTCTGCTTATTTTAAGTTATAGCCACTGCCCAGTTAATGAGTAATACTAAATTCCTCATTTTTACCAAATGAGCGCTGTTAAAATGAATCTAGAATACTATGAAATAATTAAATTGGCATGACACATGACACACACACAAAAATAAAGCTATTACAAAGAACACAAACAATAAATGTAAAGGAAAAAATAAACAGACAAAACCCAGACCATTTTGTATTTTCATGACTCTTAATAACTAAGGAGATATTTACACTAAAATCTACCAACACAGGTAGCTGTTGTGGTGCTTGGAAAAACAAAATGCAGAACTTGATGATGCAAAATACCTCAATGAATGCAGAAATCAGTAAAACTTCACCAACTCCAGAAGCTGCTACAGCATGAAGTAGAAAAATACTTTTGCCAGGGCACTTAGTATTTGCCAGCAGAACTATTCAAACCAAAGAGTGAAGTAAGAACAATCAATGAACATACATACCTTTATAAAAGGTGATCTGATCTGCAGAACTACAAGTTTCCTTGAAGGTAAGGAATACACTACAAGAAGAAATCATTGTCTTATTAAGCAGAAACTGAGAAAGAGATCTGGGTTTAAATATATCAAGAATTAGCCCATTTAGAAACTTCAGGACAGTAAGCCTTTCAGCTATCAATTCATATGGGAAAGCTGGATGACATCCAGTGTGCTAAAAACACATATTTCTGTGCATTGTACTTTCAGTTGTACAAAATTCAAGGACTGAATTATGGAACATATATGAGGATTTGCCCTCCTGTAATGATTCAGATAATGTATGCATCTTTGCAAATATTGCCACATTATTCTGAGAGTTCTGTGATTTAAGAGGGTAAAAAAAAAGAGATACAATAATCAATGTAGGGAAAGAAATTAAGAATTTGTAGGGGGAGTGGGAGAAACATTACACAGGGAAAAAGGCAGAGGTATGTAGGAAAGAAGAAGAGTGGATAAGTATTCTTCTAAATCAGAAATTCAACTTGTATTCCAATAATTTAAGTATATGCACACTTGATATTGCTTTGGATTAACACCACAGAGAGTTTTGGCTGCACTACAATATGGCTCAAATTCAACATTTCTTACTGGTTCCAAATGTCCAAATTGGTTTTCCAAAGTAACAACAGGAACAGTTTCCTTTGTGAAGTGTAAATACATTCCTATCTGTAGGTTTCTGCAGCTCTTATTACTGCCCTTAATGTAAGCACATCAGCAAAATTTAACAAGAACAAAAAAAGTAAATGTGATGTTCTTGCATCTTATGCCCCTTGCAAATACCTTCAGCATTCAATACCCACCTTCAGCATTTATACTCAGCTCCACTGAGTTTTCCTCTGCTGTTGCATATGGGTTATTTCCAACCATTGGCACCAGGCAATCGGTGTAGAAGTAACCAACTTTAGTCATGTCAAGTGTGGAAATCACCAGATCTATTGCCAGCTGACCGACATTCCCCACGGACACTGCTGGCTGAAGTAACAGAATGAACCAAATTACAGCTTTATGGATGCTTGATGGATGGCACAAGGTGCTCTTCAAATAGTGACAGCTTAAAATCTGGTCAAACATGATTTCTAAAAGTGGCTGCTCATCCTCTGGCAAAGGTGACTATTTCCTACCAGAAGAATTGGTAAATAGAGGATTTGGTCTCTGTCCGACAAAAAACATCCTGGCCACTTCTGTGAATAATCCTGTCTTGTTGTAAATTGAAAGAACAGCTTGGAAACTCACCTCCTTCCCCACAGCTTTGGATTGAGAGTAGGTAAAAGCTACTCAAGCAACTGATGTGAGATTGGCAAAGCTCACATGATGCCCAAAGGTAGCTCTAGAATTACATATTAAGCCTCTAAATCTCAGACTGATTCATAGACAAGAGTAGGTTGTTTTTCATTTTTTTTAATAATAAAAATGATAAGGGTGCCCTTAAATTAATTTCATAGGAATTGCTGTTAGTTATCATCAATCGGGGCAGATACTGACCTAACATACTGACCTAATATGATGGCACGGAAAGAGAAAGTCAAGAATCTGTGTCCTTCCAAAAAAACTATTACAGAAGACAACCATAAAACTTTCAGTTGCTTTCCTCTAATTTTTAATCAAACCTAAGAACTGCTGCTGCCCATGGGGGAAAGACTCTGGATTTGAGGCTGACAGAAGGCGAGGAGGCCGCGGCGGCACTGAGTGCCCGCTGGCCGGCAGCCCCAGGCGAGGAGCTCGGCAGTGATGTGTTTCCTGCTGCTTGTCAGCTGACCGGGAATGCCTTCCTGCGCAGCCTGCACAGTCATGCCGGGCTGTGCAGCCCTGCCTGGGAAGCGATGGGTTCCTGCAGCTAACCCAGCAAGGGGACAATGACGGCGTTTGCCCCTCCGCAGCCTGCGCTGGAGCTCTCGTCCCACATTGGCATCGGCACCTCGGGCACATGACCTGACACTGATGTCACACCATGTGTGAAGGCGATAAAAACACTTCCTAAAACAATCCTAATCCGAGATTTAAACGTAGCAGAATGACTTTTTTTTTTTTTTTAACATTGGAAGCATTTATATATCGCATCTAAATGAAAAAAATCCTAAGCTTTTATTGCAGTGACAACCCACGGATGCTGCAAATCCAGTAAAAGCACGTAGGGCACATTAATTTTTTGAGCTACAGCATATAGCTATAGCTCCGAAATAGCATATAGCTATTGCTCTAAAATAAAATATAGCTGTTGCAGCTCGGCACGGATCGTCTCGACAGGGGCAAACCCGGGGTTCTGAGGAGGGAGAAATTGACAGAAACGGAGAAGACCCGCTGAGCTCTGCTGCACACAGAGCCCTCCAAACCCTCTTATCCCCGGCAGAACACCCCACGGATTCCACACACACCGCCTGCCCTGCGCCTTCTCCGCTTATCCCGCGGCCAAGTTCCCAGGGACGACCCTCGGGCAGGGCAGGGAGCGACACCAGAACCCCCGTGTCCCGTCCCACAGGAGGGGAGCGGAGCCCTCAGCACAGGACCGGGGGCAGCGACCCCTCAAACCCACGGAGGGCGGGAAAAGGGGAAGCGGGAGCGTGACTCACCATGAGCAGAGTGAAGCCTTTAAAGTCGGGGGCCGCCGAGCCCCCGCCGCGGTCGCACGGAATGAACATGCCGGCCGGGAAGGGAGGAAGGAAGCAGGCAGTGAAGAAAGGAAGGAAGGGAAGAAGGAGGGAGGGAAGGAAGGAAGCAGGGCGCGGACGCCGCACCCACGTGCTGCCGCCAGGGGGCGGTGGCGGCGCTGCCCGCGCTGGCTGCGCGGCGGTTGGGGCTCGTTCCCTGGCGGCTCCGCCATGTCGCTGCCGCCGGAGAAAGCCTCGGAGCTGAAGCAGATCATCCACCAGCAGCTGCTCAAGGTGGGACCGGCGCCGGAGAGACTTCCCCTGGCCCTCAGGGAACTGTGCCGGCCCCCGTGCCGGTGTCACCCGGCCGCGGGTGGCGGCAGCGGCCGCTCCGGCGCCCCGCTTTGTTTTCCCAACTTGGGTGGCTGCAGGTGGTTTCCAGGCGCCGCTTGGTCGCTTTCGCGTTGCTTTTCGAGCGAGGGTCTTGAACTGGCCGGGAAATAAGTAAGGAGGCTGTGACTCCTGTATCGCTTGTTCGTGCAGTGGTGAATATTTCCTGCCTGTCACACAGGAGAACGGGGTTCTTGGAGCGAGTCCAGAGGAGGCCAGCAAGACGATTAGAGGGAGGCAGCTCCGAGGAAAGGCTGAGAGAACTGGGATTGTGCGGCCTGGGGAAGAGAAGGCGCAGTGGAGAATTCATAGCAGCCTTCCAGTACCTGAAGGGAGCCTGCAAGAAAGGAGGAGACAGACTTTTTACCAGAGTGTCTAGTGACAGGACAAGGGGAGATGGATTCAAATGGGAAGACAGCAGGTTTAGATTAGATATTAGGAAGAATTTTTCACTGTGATGGGTGCTGAGGAACTGGAACAGGTTGTCCAGAGAAGTTGTGGATGCCTCATCCCTGGCAGTGTTCAAGGCCAGGCTGTGTGGGGTTCTGAGTGACCGGATCCAGTGGAAGGTGTCCCTGCCCATGGCCGGGGCTTTGGAATGAGATGATCTTTAAGGTATTTTCCAACAAGGCTGTTCTGTCATTCTGTTTCAGGTCCCAGTGGCTGTGTTCTTAACATCCTTCCAGGGTGAGAGTCAGCTCTATAAATCCATCTGCTTTCACAGCTCAGATGATGGGCAGACATTCTCAGACTTCCCTTTGAGCATAGGGAAAGCTGGCAAGGAAGATCTACTACTTTTGTGCCTTACTTGTATAAAAGTGTATTTTTTCCTCTTAAAAAATAAGGAAGTATTATATTAAGCTTGAATTTTGAGGGAGATGAGAAATTGGAAGAGTGACCATTTTGTAATTGAAGGATTTGCAGACCTTTTTGTAAGGAGGGAAGTTCAAGATGAGTTGCTGTCAAAGAGCACTGAAAATGCCTAGGTTTTGTATGCTTGTAATTCTTTTTACTGGGAGAGCTACTTTTGAAAAATCGTGGCTCATTTGATTAGTTCTGCAAGGATCAGTATTTTGATATAGTTATTTCTGTGTTCCTAGGAAAACCCCCTTAACCTTACAGACTTAATTGGTCAGTTGTACCTGCTGCCATACAGAGGGCTGGTGTTTGAAACACGTAATGAATTTTCTTTCAGATGGATGTCCATGGCAGGATACGAGAAGTTCTTGCTGAGACCATACGGGAAGAGCTGGCACCTGAGCATCAGCAGCTGTCCACAGAAGATCTGATAAGAGCCCTGAGACAGCGGGGAATCATTGATGATGTTATGAAGGAACTTAAATTTGTAACTGTAAGTAGCTTTTTGAGAGAGGAATTATTTCTGCTTATTCTTCTTACTGATGTGGTGTTTTGACAAAACGAAACAATGCTGCTTCTGGAGGTTTGTAAGGACCTTACTGATGTGAGACATTATTGGAGCAGAGAAGATTAATGCATATGCTGAAATCAGTTTGGTGATAATACTGCACTGAGAATATTTGTTCAGTTTTAGAAGGGAGCATACATAAGGAATGGCATTCAGATGAAATGGAGGATCCTTTAATTTTTAGAAGACTGTGGTAAAAGCACTGTTGCATCCCTTGAGTCCTTAAAAAGTCTTAATTGTAATTCCAGGATGTGAATGAAACGGAGAGGACTTCGGCTGTAAAACCATCAACACATTTTGTTGACAGAGAACCACCAGTTTTGAAAAAAAGTATGTTTCCTCTTTATTTAAATGTTTGGATGATAGTTTGGAAACAAATTTGAAGTCTATGATTTTTGCACTCTGAATTAGTAATCCAGTATGAACTGGTATATAGGTGGATTTTTCCTCTGCTTATCCACAGGGAGTAAATTCATGTAAGCAGCAGCAATCAGTGTTGCATTAAATATGATTTATTATTATTTCATTTACTTTACACTAAGATAACTTCCATATATTTCAAAACCACTTTCTCCTAAGCGCATTTCGAAGAAGTTTCTTTTTTTGCTAGTCTCCTGTTAGTTAGCTGATATTTAGCAAATTAAGCTTTCTAAGATCTGTTTGTAGTCTCTTCATTTTTATTGCTACGCTTTACAGCTAACATTGACCCAACACGGAGGTATCTTTACCTTCAGGTTTTGGGTGGAAAAGCTTTTCTGGAACATCTTCAGGAACCAGAGCCTCTGCCTGGCCAGATCTGCTCCACCTTCACTCTGTGTTTACATTTTCGGAACCAGCGCTTCCGTTCCAAACCTGTACCATGTGCCTGTGAGCCAGATTTTCAGGATGGTTTTCTACTTGAAATACACAAGGATAGCCTAGGTGAGGACATTGTGGGTTTAAAGCTGGTGCTGTTTGGATTTTTTCTTACTTGTTATTGTGAAACATGTTTGATATTATTTAGTGGATTTATTTCCTGGTTTTTGTCATGTTTTCCTGAGGAAACTGATTACTCTGTTGGGTTATGCTACTTGTAGATCTTTCTCTGCTCTTGCTCTTTTCCTTCTTTTTCACTCTAAAATAACCTGAAATTGACCAGCTTTATAAATTCTTAAATGTTAATTCAGTTTTAATTTTTTGTGTATCTGAACTAGTTGCGTTGCAGTATTGAACTACAAAAATGTAAAACTACATTTTATCTTCTCTGTAATCTCTCTGTAGCTCTGTCCTAAAATGACTATGGTTTTAGAGAGGGGACCATTGCTTACACTTCAGGACTCAAGATCTTTCTTTATACTTACTACAGACATTGCATTTTGCTGCATACTGTTTTAAAATTCTGAGGAGAACTTGGGGTGACGATATTCTCGCTGTCTTATTTTGCTTTAATAATGGCAGGTGACGGAAGCAAGATGGTGGATGCAACCACTATGTTGTCTATATGTGACCCAGTGCATCTGGTTCTGATCAAAACAGACACATTTGGTGAGACCACACTGGTAGCATCCTATTTCTTGGAGTGGAGGTCTGTCTTGGCTGCAGAGAACGGCATAACAAATGTTGCTGTGGAACTCCTGGGTGTAGGTAAGGATGAAAAATAAGCACATTTTTATGAGGACTTAAAATATTGAGTACTGAGCTTGCTTACAAGCTTAAAGCAGTATTTTTGGTCTAGCTCATTTTCTTCTTCAATTCAGAAGTAACTGTAAAGTATCCTTAGAAAATGCTTAGAAGACTTCATGGTCAGATTTTTCTGTTACCAAGCTGCTAAAAATGAGTATTCCAGATCCCATGTAAAAATGGTCCTCATGTCTGGGAATTCTCACTATTGATTATCTGCGAAATCTGGTTAAGTTATCAGAATCAAACCAACCAAACAAAAATCCAGCACTTCATCTCCAGGAATATATCTGATCAGTTCACTGGGGAGTAAAATCCATCTTGTGTGCCTTTCATCTCCAGGAATATATCTGATCAGTTCACTGGGGAGTAAAATCCATCTCGTGTGCCTTTCATAGCAAACTAACAATAGCTGGAGAAAGGGGTCTCTGCTCTGCTCCCATTCATCCCAGTGGCTGGAGTGTGTTTTCTGAACAGCTTGGTTTAGGTGCTTAGCAGTTAGTACACGTGTGTATTTTCGTGTGTCGCTTGTCCTCAGTCCTCTTCTCAGGACTTCCAACCCTTTTAGGATACGAGTTAGTGAATAAAGACTAGGTCTCTCATGACTTCCTATGAGACTTTTTACAAGAGATAATGACAGGACAAGGGAGGATGGATTCAAACTGAATGAGAGTACATTTAGAGTAGATCTTAGGAAGAAATTCTTTCCTGGGGGGTTGGTGAGGCACTGGAACAGGTTGTCCAGAGAAGCTGTGGATGCCACATCCTGAGAAGTGTTCAAGACTAGGTTGGATGGAGCTCTGAGCAACATGATTTTGTGGAAGGTGTCCCTGCCCATGGCAGGGGGATTGGAAATAGGTGATCTCTAAGATCCCGTCCAACCCAGGCCATTCTGATTTTAATTTTCTCTAATGAATTGGAAATGCATAACAAATAAGTTGGGTTTAATTCTTGGATGGGTTATGGAGAAAGTTATATTTAATTCTCATTAGCTTTTTTCCAAGTAATAAAGTATCAGTCCAATAAATCCAGTGCTTTTTCTCCTCTTCAAAATCCTGTCATTGTACAAAATGCATCAAGAGCATCAAAGGATGCAGAAAAACAGATAAACTATTATGTGAGGTTTCCATTGCTTGCATTGCTTATGGATCCATCTGTAATCTGTTTTGTAATGCTTATTGTTGTTTATGTAATTTAAAATCTTCAGCATTAGGAGGGTTGCTGTTTGTTTGTTTGTTGTTTTGGGGAGTTTTTTTAGGTTGATTAATCGCTTTGTATGACAGCCAGAGTCCTTCATAATGAACTGTGTCCTGGGGGAAGATGAACTTCACTTATTTCCACCTATTTAAATTTGAGCTACTTGTGTAATCAGTAGAAATAGGCACATTTACGGTGTGTGATTCTCTGACTTGATTTTAGATGCCTATTCTAGACATTTCTAGAATACCATTCTAGAATTCATCTCATATGTTCCAGTACTGGCTGCAAGTAGGGCCTTGGATAATTGTCTTGGATGTAGACACCAGTGTTTTTTTTGGTACATTATGCTTTCTTACAGCCTCATTTGAGTTTGAAATTTAAATAAAGATTCCCACTTTGCCTATGTTGAAAGAAGTTTAGTTACTTTTTGTGATTATATAAGGCTAACATACATATTTCAATGGTTTGCCCCTGCCTGGCTGAAATAATCTCAGCAAATTGAATATGAGAGAACTGATGAAAATTTATTTTGTTTCAAAGGTACAGAATCAAAGGTTTCTGTTGGTGTTTTAAACATCAGACTGGAGATGTATCCACAGCTTAATAAGACCCTTTCTTCAGAAATAACTAGTACTCAAGTAAGTAATTTTTGGGAGGGCTAACTTATTCTTTTGTTGGTGGTGGGGAAGCTCAGTATAGAATTGTAGATTTTGAGGACTGTGGGGTTTTTGAATGTTTAATACTTCTTTTTTTTTCTATTAAATTTAAATATAATTGCCTTTTTAAAACTACTGTGTCTATACAGAACATTAGTCAAAATATTACTGTCATAGTTTTTTCCAATTACTTGTGTTTTCTAATTACTTGTACCTCTGAAGAAAAAAGAAAGATGCGATATATCCAATTTTCTTCAGGTAGTATGTATGTTTTCTTGCTCTTTCCCATGTGAAACAGTAATTTCAAGTTAGCTGTTCTGCTTGGAAAGCCAATAAATATTGGCCTGAAGGCGCATGGTATTTTTCTGCACATTAAAATCCAAGCAATCCTTCTGTGCAGAAATGCATTCCTTAAAATGAACAGTACCTCGGTCTAAGCCTAATATACGAACCTACAAACAAGAATTACAGCTTGAAGTTTTTCTTAATTGGATTTCCATTTAAAAATACCATGGATTCGCATGACACACTTAAAATGTTGAGCTTTATTTTACATGTGCCAGGATGTGGTGTTAATGTACTTGCTGGGTATGATGCCTTGAGAGGCTACCTAGAACAAAGGGTGGACAGTCTTAAAGGAATAAAGTAGGTATTTATTAAGAGGCCTTCAAAGGTTACACCTCGGGCAGTGCAAGAGCCTGGCCATGGCTACACTCAAGATGGACACTAGGTCACAAGTTTTCACACTTTTATAAGTTCTGATCAGTGGGGTTAATTGTCCAATTACAGCTTCAGGTTGTGAAGTCCATCCTCTCAGATTGCTTTCCTCAATTCGCTGTTGTTTATACTTTTTGGGCCTGAAGCTTCAAGGGTGTCCTTGGTTCTCAGGCTGGAAAAGGATTGTTTTGTCTAACTAAGCTGTGAAGGGAACTTGCTGACACTTCTATATGAAGTTCAGAGTCACATACTAATGCAATACAGAATCTGGAAAATATGCAATGTAAAACTTAAGGCATCATTCATGGGCTTTTTTCTCCTGTTTGGAATTAGTATGTGTAGGATTGGTTTTGTTTTTCCTACCTACAGTTCACTTTGGAACGTCAGAAGACAGCAGAAAAAGAACGTTTATTTCTTGTGTATGCTAAGCAGTGGTGGAGAGAATACCTGCAGATCAGGCCTACCCACAATGCAAGGCTGGTAAAGATCTTTGCACAGGTTCGTAAATTTTACAGATAGACCAATCCTTTCTTTGAGTTATCTTTTTGTTTTATTTTGAACTTTATGTGTGTGTGGAATCTGTATAGATTTATCATGTGGTTATGTTCGGGTCAGGGCTAAATGTGGTGTATCTTGCAAAAAAATGAAATTTGTAAGGACTGAACTTTTGTTTATCTATTGAAGCGTAAGAGAACAATGCAGGCAGGATGGTTGCTCTGACTACTTCTGATGTACCAAGTGAAAAAACCTGCTCAGTCTTGTCCTTGAATACTCACAAATGTCAGAGACTTAGGTGATCTGTACAAACTATTTCAGATAAGTTTTGTACCAGATAAAACAGTTACAAAAAATTGACTTTCTAGATGTAGTAGAACAGACCCTCAAAATATTTGAAATCTGTTGTCTGCAATGCAGTGTCTCTGGTTTATGTCACACAAAACTACAGTCAAAATTACTGGAGTCTGATAAATTACTGTATCTGTTACTCCTCAGTAAGTCTTCCTCAGTGAAAGGAATGCTATGATCCTTGCATTTTTCACGCTATGAATTTACCCTGCATAGTATCAATTTTCCTACCACAGTAACTTCTTATCTCAGAGCAGTGTCCTGAAGCGATCTGTGCCTCCTCTTTGGTGAGGCAACAGCGTCCCTTCTGGCTGTGCCCTGAGTGCGCAGGAGTGACCTGAACTTCCAAATCCCAGCCAGCAGCTGAGCCCCCACCCCGTCACTCTCTCACTCCTCATCAGTGGGATGGGGACAAGAATAAAAACTGTAAAAGGAAGACAGGAAGACAGGAAGGAAGACAGGAAGGAAGGAAGGAAGGAAGGACAGTCACTCAACTCTGCCAGGGCAGACAGATGCCTCAATAGTCTCAGGGGCAAGTTTAGAAAAAGTCTGTTCCCCACCCTCACTGTTTTTATTGCTGAGCATGCCACTATATGGCACAGAATATCTCTTTGTTCAGATCAGGTCAGCTGTCCTGGCTGTGTCCCCTTGCAGCTTTTTGTCCACCCTGAGCCTACACCTGTGTGGTGGCAGAATGAGAAGCAGAGGTGGCTGTGATCCTATGCAAGTCCAGCTCAGCAGCAGCTAAAACACTGGTGTGTTCACAGCATTGTTTTGGTCACAAATCTAAAACACAGCACTATGAGGGCTGCTGTGAGGAAAACAAACTCCCTTCCAAAGAGACCCAGTACAAAGGCTTAAGGGTTTCAGGGCAGGGTATAAAGAGAAACAAGTCTATAATTAAATAGGGTAGGAACTAGGCCCATGCTAGATTAGTACCTATATAGAGCTTTTCTTGAGTTTCCCATTGGCCATAGCAAATATTAGTAAAACTTTCTGGGAACAGAAATGAGTTTATTAGATTAGTGTGATAATTTAGTTACCATCAAGTTTCAGATGAGTAATGCAGAAACAGGCATTATATATATGAGAGAAAATATAAAAATAAATCCTGCCTGTGGGGTTTTTTTAAATTGCTTTTGAGCTGTGAAATAGTTTTCGACAGGATTCCAGTCAGCCTCAAATAAATGCTGCTTTTTTTTCACCAGCTTGCTGGAAAAGCATGACAAAACTTTAACAGGGACAATCTGTGACTACAGTAAAAATATGAGACCATAATCTCCTGAAGCTGCAGAGATTCAAAAGGCTTTGATCCCTTTTAAAATAGATATGAGCATAAAAGTACCAATTTAGCCCAGTGAGGAACAGAAGACCTCTATGTTCCTTGAAATAGTTTTAGTAGATGATAATAATAGTGTTTGCCTGCAGCATGTAATAAAACAGATTTTAAAAGTCATCTTATTTTTTAATTTTTACAAGAACTTCAAAATTCTTAGTATTATTGCTTAGTTTAGATCTAGTTACTAGATCTAGTTGCTTAGTAGATCTAGTTACTTCATTTTGAGTAATTTTTATTGCTTGCTGTTACAAAAAGAGATATACAAAAAAGAGATATAGAAGGAAATAGACACCTTTTAAACTCTAGAATCAGTTGCTGAATGTTTAATGGTTTTGGGGGAGGGTTTTTTTGGGGTCATTATGGAAATGGGTATGTGAGATTTGTTCTGTACTTGATGATAATAGGGAAATTGATAGTGGGTAGAGCATAAACAGTTCCTCACCCGTTTGAGAAAATTAATTGCAGCCTGTGCAGTTCCTGGTGTTCATTTAGTCCAGAGTGTCAGAGCCAGACTGAAATCTGTGATGTCTCTAAATGAGTGGTCTTAATGGTCTTGTGTCCTAGTTCTGGGGGTATTTCGTGTGGTGCTGTTTCTGGGTGATCCTTATTCCAGGGAGGATGCATCCCAGAGGAGAAAAGTCTAAGCTCAGATTAACGTTTCGCGGCACTGGCGCGGCTGGCAGATAACCAAGCGCGTTTGACACGTTCAGGATGAAAACGGGGTGAACCGGCCGGTGTGTTCCTACGTGAGACCCCTGCGGGCCGGGCGGCTGCTGGACACGCCCCGGCAGGCAGCGCGCTTCGTCAGCGTCCTGGGCCACGAGAGAGCCGCGGTCATCGGCGGCGGCGGCGGCAAGCAGGAGCAGTGGTGCACCCTCCTCGCCTTCTTGTGCAGGAACAAGGTGCGTGACTGTCACAGACATATTTTATGAAAAATCCTGTTCTCAGGATTTTTCCCCTGAGAAGCTGAGAAGCCTCAGCAGAGAAATGTCAACAATAATTATCTGCTGCTGTGGAATGCAACTGTGCCTGAGCAGGTGCTTTCTCAATTGGTCCATGTGGATTGTTTCTACTTGATGACCAATCATGGTCCAGCTGTGTGGACTCTCTGAGCAGTCACAGGTTTTTGTTATTGATTCCTTTTCTATTCTTGCTAGCCTTCTGATGGATCTTTTCTCTCCATCCTTTTTTAGTATAGTTTTAATATAGTATTTTAATATAATATATATCATAATATAATAAACCAGCCTTCTGAAACATAGAGTCAAGATCCCTGTCTCTCCCACGTCCTCGTCCCTTGAGAACCCCTCGGGTTCCACAGCAACACGTGACGGTGCCCCTTGTGTGGCACTGCGGGCTAGGTGGCCTGCTCTAACCCAAGGCAAGAATTTAAAACAGGCTGCAAATGCATGCATTAAAATTAGGTTTGGAAGGTTCTGTTACAGTCGTGCCTGAGGTGTTTTTAAAGAGAAACAGGTGCTAAATAGTAGACAAGAAGGCTTTGGAGCAGACTTCCTTTACTACTGTACTTGGGGTCCATTTGTCAATGCATGTCTTTGACACTGAAATTGCTTCTCTTCTGTTGCATTTCTAAGAACACTTATTGTCATCCAATGAATCCCTGGTACTGTGCAGGACACTAGTTAAAATTCTGGACTAATCCAGGAAGAGTAGAAAAAGTCTCTTTAGTTTCTTGTCTCTTTTGCTGATTTGGTGGGGGTTTTTTTTGTTGGTTTTTGTTTTGGTTTTGTTTTGGGTTTGTGGTTTTTTTTTTTGCAGTAGATGGGCTGAAATACGCTGACAGTTTTTATGTTCCATTTTTGCAAGATAGGAATTTTCACTACAAGTTTCAGTTTAGTTCTTGGTGGTCTGACATTTGTATCATATGACTGTAATAAGCAACACAAATTGTAACTGGTTCTGCTTTATAGCTCTTCTGTTTTATGAGCAGAAGTAACAGTGATCACTTCTGATACCTCTTTGGAGTGGTCAGTACTTTTCATTGCATGGAGATGCTTCTGCTTTCAAAAATAACGTCACTGGTGTGTTTGTGTTTAAAAGATGTGTTCAGGGCAGCAGGAGCTGTATCCCAGATTTTAGACCTGCCTCCAAGACCACGTAGAACAGGCATTGGCAGCTGTCTCTGAGTATCAGATGATGCGTAGGTACCATATAAAGGCAGCTCTGGCTGCCCACTGGCTTTCAGATGGAGATGGCAGTAGGGACTTGGAGGACCACTGGATTTGGAGGCACAGAGAAAGGTGTTCCTTTGAGGCAGAAGTGGAAAGCTGTATGGAAAATAACTGAATTTAGCCCCTGAGACACCACCTGGATCATTATTTTTCTTGTGGAAAGTGGTATAGTATTATTAAAATTACACAGGTTAACTACAAACTTGTTTAAACTTACCTTTCTGCATATTTCCCTTTTATGCTGTGGCAGGGCAAGACTGTGTTGTTTTGATGCATCCAAGAACTCTGAATTTTACATTTTCAACATTCTGAATAGTTATTTGTCTAAAGAGCCTTACTTGTTCTGCTTCTGAATGCTGTACTTTGTGTTATGAAGCTTTCATTGTTTGAGCAATTTTTGTTCTTACTTTACAGCCAACATTTGTAAAGAACTCAAGAGACAAAGGATATTAGACATTGCATTTGGAAAGTGTTTTCTGTGAATTATCAGTGGTAGTAATGTGTTTATAAGATAAATGTTTTTCTGACTGAAGGAAAAAAACAGCTGCACATGATTCCCAGCTGTTTTACAGTTAGATCTGTGGGGGACCTTGTTTTATCTTTGTCTAGTTTCTAAGGTTGACAGCACATTCAAGAAAGTGAAATACCAGTAGAATTGCATTTTATTAAGTAAAAAAATTCCTAACTGTGTGAAAATACTGTATAATTTCTAGTCTTGCCTCAGTGTTTGCCTTATATATATTTTTATATTTTATTAGAACATTGTTTTTGTTGTTGCAGGTCAATAGATTCTGGTTTTGGGTTACTTGAAGGTATCTTTATAATCTTAAGAAATGTTTCCCAGTGTTAATCGTACACTATACTTGAACAAACAATATCAACAGTCTATCATTAGAACATGCATTTTTAACTCATTTATTCTATTACAGAAAACTAAAGTTTGTCTGGTTTAAATGGTAAAATCCTGACTTTTGATACATGCTGTAGATACATAGGAGAGCAACATGACTTGTTAAATTGTGGTTTGAGAAATAGCACTATTTTCTTTCTTTAAGGTTTTATCATTATTAATAATATTTATTAATATTTACTGTCTAGGGTGACTGTGAAGACCATGCTAATCTTCTGTGCAGTCTTCTTCTTGGGTTTGGATTGGAAGCCTTTGTGTGTGTTGGAACAAAAGCGAAAGGAGTCCCCCATACTTGGGTAATGACTTGTGGATCTGATGGAACAATTACTTTTTGGGAGAGCCTAACAGGACATAGGTGAGTAAAAAGAACATAAGAAAGCAGAACAGTGTATTTTGAGGTTTGTGTAGGATAATTCTGCTCTTGTGGTTTTTTTTTTTAATCTTCATATCCTGTCATATAATACAGGTGATGTTTGTCTTTGAATTTTTTTCCCGTCTGCTGCTTTTGCTTGGAAAGTAACTGATTCAGTGTGAGGGGAAGTATTTCATCCGTTTGTAATATAGCAGTGTCTTTAATACTGTATGGTAACTGTTTTGTGTCTTATGGCAGCTGATTGCCATCAATGTTACTACTGCCATCATTTGTAAAGGAGATGAAATCTGACATGATTGCTTAGGAACTCATATCTTTTGCTTGATTTTATCAGTGAGATCAGTGTTGCATTACTTTTTTTCCCCCTGAAGAAATCTCTCTTGAGTTCTCTTGAGATTTTCTCTTGGCTTGAGTCATTTGAGAAGGCACATGTAGTTGTTTGGTGTACTAAAGCTTCTGGAACATGTTCTTTCCAATGTTCAAAACAAGCAATTCTCTTTTGCCGCTGTTTGCGTATCCTGTGGTTAGCATTTGCAGGTGTATTTCTTTAAATGGGATGAATAGCAGGGAAACTGTATGAGCATGTTCTTATAGTTGCAAAATTTAACTGCTTGATTAAACAGCTTGTTTTTCTAGATTTAAAGACTAAAAATGATGTATTATTTGATTGTATATTATGCCTCCAAAGCGTGTACAATTACATTTCTCTAAACAAATTAATGCCATTTTGGGGGAAAAGTTGATGACAAACTTGGCTTGTATTTTTAAGGGAAAAATGACTGTATCTGTCCCATCTAAATATTTTTACTTTGCCTTGAAAGAAGTTGTATTAATAAGAAATTGAATCTTTTTGACTAGGTACATCCACAGACCCATCAACCCTGATGACCCTCCCCTAGCTGAGCAACCCAAGCCACTGTATCCATACCGCACAATAGGTTGTATCTTCAACCATGAAAAGTTCCTTGGAAATTGTCAGCCCTCTGATGCTGTGGAGGTGTGTGTGTTTGACCTGCATGATGAATCCAAATGGAAACCCATGAGTGGAGAAGCAATAAAATCTGTATGTGCTCCTGGAGCAACATCTTCAGTTCCCCCTTTTCCTCCTCTGTGTGCTTCTACAATAGATGCTGCTGTGACAAGCAATGAGATGGAAGTGCAGCTGAGGATACTGGTCTCTGAACACAGAAAGGTGAGAAAGATTGGCAGTGATATGCCATGGTAATAGAGGTTCTCGTGTTTATTGTATACTTTTTTTGGATAGCCATTTGTTAGTTCACATACTCGTATCTTTGCAATGTGTTTTCCATCGGCTTTTGCAGAAATGTGATATGGGAAAAGTGAAACAACTGAAAAAAATGTTTGGGAAGACTGTAATGAGCTGTTTTAGACTATTATTTGGAGTAGTGATCCGATCCATGGCCTCATGTGTGGGCTTTTCCCCCCATCCTGCCTTTGCCCCTCATTCTAGGTTTGTGATCTTCAGCTTACTGGCACCTGCAGACCACCCATGAGGGGTCTCTAAAAGCACCAGGAAGATGAAATCTGGTTGTTACTGGGCTTTGCCAATCCAGCACAAATGTTTCTGGTTCCTAGATAAAAGCAGGCTTTCAGCTTTCATGATCTTACTCTGACTGCTTTACAAAATTGGAGGTATTTTTAGAAGTTAGTTTTGTCCTTTACCAGGATTTTTACAAGGCATAATGTGCCAGAAATTGCACTTCCTGTGCTGGACATGAAGGCAATGATATTTTAAGTTCCTGCTAGCTTATGTCTGTTTTTAATGAGGGTTTTTGATTGTTTCTGTTTTATCTCCCCACAAGATGCTCAGCCTTTAGGGTGGCAAAGTAATTCTTAAGAGTATGAGTCTCATGCAGTGTTGAATACATACATAGAAGATTTTTCTACTTCTTTGCATTTGGGATGCTGGGAGGAAGGTGCATGTACATGGTGGCAAGATGGATGGTAGAAAGAAGGTGACTTTGTGTTTTGGGGAGCTGTTGTGCATCATTTTTTTAGAAAGGGTTTTCCATGAGACATTTGAAAAAATGTCAGGTGAATTTTAGTTGATCTTTTCCATATTTTTGCTGTGTATTTATCTTCTTACATTTCATGCAGAGATACTGTAGCTGAAACATCTGGTTTCAACTCTGCTGGCCTTATGTTTTAGTCTAATAGTTTAACTTCATTCCTTGATAAATGTTTGATACTTGTGGTGTCACTTGCTTCTGCTGGTGGTGTTTGCTTCTCCCAGTTGGTGTGTGAGTCAATACACAAATCTCACTGCTTCGTTCACTGCCATTAACTGCCAATATAAAGATTCTCGGATTTATGTGAATCGATACAGTAGGTGAGTTTAGGCATATCCTGATGTACTTCTGCACAGTTCTCATCGTTCTGTGACTTGCCTCCCAGGATCTTGGCCTTTCAACTGTGTGGGATGACCAGCTGTCCTATCTGTTGTCACAAGCATTAGCAGCCTACGAGCTGGAACGTACAACGGGTGTTTCTGCGGGAAATGAAGAGTTTCAGGATGCCGTAAGGAGAGCGGTACCCGATGGTCACACCTTCAAAGGGTTCCCCATCCATTTTGTGCACAGAAATGCCAGGAGAGCATTTGCCACGTGTCTCCGGTAAGTCTGATACAGGTATATGTTAAGACTAAATAGTAATCCTTAATTGCTAATTGCAACTCATTCTTTTAATAAAGAATTTTAAAGAAAATCAATTTCCTTAGGTTAGAAATGGAGGAAGAGTGGTGTGGTGTGTGTAGTGGATCATGAGGTACAGAGCTTTTAGGTTACATTGGTGATTCAGTGGTGATAGACTTCTTGTGTATTAAATTGAAGAATGAGGAGTTAATTTAATTTCTCTGTACTTGTTAAAAATGATCAGTGGTGGTGTCATTTTCCTCCAAGGCTACAGCCCTTGCTCTATAGAACGATATTATTATTTGTAATGACAGACTCATGATACTAATGCTAGTCATACTTTAAAAAAATTGCACTATGTAATCAAAAGCTTTAACAATATCTTAGCATTGTCTATTACTCTTGTGCTTCTTTTTGTCATATAGGTCTCCTTTTTGTGAAGAAATAATCTGTTGTAGGGGAGACCAAGTGCGACTTGCAGTTCGTGTACGAGTGTTTGCATACCCCGAGTCTGCGTGTGCTGTTTGGATCATGTTTGCCTGTAAATACCGCTCTGTCCTTTGAAAAAAAGCCCAAACTGTTCATACCTTTTCAGCGCTGCAAAATAATGTGTGTGGGTGTAAAATGATTCAACTAAAAATTAATAGTATTTTATATAAAATGCCACTGATTTTGAACACCACAGTGTGTGTATTGAAGGGAATTGTATGCACAGTAATGATTGTATTTATAAAGAGAATTTATTCTTTGTAATAAAAGTTACTTTTTATATTTTTAGAAGTGTGAGTCAAGTTACTAAAATGTGTCCAGAAATGTTCGCTTATTTTTTGCAGTTCTGAATTGGTTTAAGAGTTTGTTTAGGTCTGCTTTACCTCTGCAGGGTAAGAGACTCTTTTCTACCTCACCTTTCCCTGTAGTGTACAGTGTGTACTTTGTGAGTGACTGAGATCCAGAAATACTGGTGTTTAGGCATGTGTCCTCCACACATTTATTTCTGCCTCTTGTGGATCTAACCGTAACTTCTACATTCAGCTTCTGAGAACAGTCAGATAAAGGTAAACTTGTTAATCTGTGAATTTAATAATGTATGTATTTATTTCAAAAATATACATTAAGATACCCGAAGATGTATGAATTTATTATTTTATGGATTTATTGTTTTAAATATTTATTAAGACTTGGATACTTGAAGATGTGAGTGGCTGTGATGGGTTAGATAAAGTAGTTAAACCTGATGCCTTTTGCCTCTTGTTACCTTAAGAAGTTTCTGAGGTAGAAGCTGTAGCCAGGCCATTTTGCTTGACAGCCATTCATGATTTTGTCTAATTCTGATGCTCAGACCTGTACTTAATTAGCCATCTGTGATTTGTCTGTCTTGAACCTGTGCATGATGATTTTGGTGAGTATCTTTAGGTCTTTATGCTTTGCACAATGGGAAGCTGTTGGGACTACTGAACTTTTCTGTACCAAACTTCTCAGGTTTTTCCCCGTGTGGACTCCAGGCATCTCTTCTTGTGGCTGGAAAATTCAGAACTGTTTGGTTTCTTCTGTAGAAGCCATTCTGTGTCAGTGATAGGCTGTGACCACCTCCATTGGTTGTCCTTGTAAGAAAGAGGCAACTCTTTCTGCTGCTGCTGGACCAGAAAAATTACCTTAGAGAATCTTGCAATACATACAGCAGGAATGAATGTTGGCATTTTGCATGTACATTTAATCAGCAGTGTGGCAGTGTGACACCATTTGTGTCTTTTTTCTTCAAGAGGTGTTAAATACTTCCTATGGCAACACTGAGGTTTTTTAAATTTAGGACTCTAATAATACATTATGAACTTATTGGCCCTGCTGCTAACTTTACAAGTCTGGTTTTGTGTTACCTTTCTTTTTATACCTGAAAGATCAAAATGCAATCGTTTGCCTGTTCTACAGCACATAGGATGCTGATATAAGCTTCATAAGTACAATTTCTCCCCCAGTTTCCTTCTATTTAAATGTAGCCTGAGAGGCTGGATCATATTGCATGGTGAATATCGCAAAATTTAACAGCATTATTTAAGTACCACTTGTGTCTTGTATGAACCGCTGTATGTTACACAAGAGGAAAGAGGAAAAAAGCGGCGTTAAATACAGCTGGAAGTGAAGGGGGAGAGAGGAGCTGGAAGTGGAATGGGAAGAGAGGAGCTGGAAGTGAAGGGGGAAGAGAGGAGCTGGAAGTGGAATGCGAAGAGAGGAGCTAGAAGTGGAATGGGAAGAGAGGAGCTAGAAGTGGAATGCCAAGAGAGGAGCTGGAAGTGGAATGGGAAGAGAGGAGCTGCGTGCCTGAAGCCGGCGGCGGGTGCCCTGCCCAGGTGCAGTACCGCTCCTGTACGGCAGGGGGCGCTCCCGCCGCTGTCCCTCACACCCTCCCGGCTCCCAGTGGATCTGGTGCGAACGGGGGATTTTGAGTTTCCTTTCGCGTCTGAGAGGTACAACACTAAAGATAGAAACGGAGAGTGTTCGGTATGAGCTGCAGCTTATTTAGTCTGATGTTCTTCTGCGTGAAAGTGCTCGTTTGCCTGGGGCGAAGCTGGTATGAAGGGCTGTGCCCTTTTGGTGCCCAGGTGTGTTCAGAGGCAGGGACGTCGGTTCCCAGCTGCTTGGAAGACGATTCCCTTGTTGTTCCCTTTCCATACTGAGCTGGTTTTACTCTGCTAGCCTCTCTGTGTACCCTGGACACTTCCAGCCTTGCTGCTGCCGAGGATGGAGCTTTCACGGGGGAAGAGTTTGCTTTGGGAGGGCGGACGCTGTCATTCAAAGGCACTCGCCCTCCCGCTATGAAGACGGGGCCCTGCTAATATGTTTCGCTGTATCCGTGATGGCGCCGGTTGGTGTCAAGTGTTTGACACTTGGGGGTGCAGGGAGTGTCATCCCGCGTCCCGCCGGGAGCTGTTTGTTTCTGGGGGTGGTGGTTACGAACAGCCGGCTCAGAAAGAGCGGCCCGAGGGCTGTGGGAGGAGTGGCCCACGTCTGTCGGTGTCTCCGGCAGAGCTGGAAGCCGAGCGGCTCGGCCGGCGATGCAGGCGCCGGTTGCCGTGGCAGCCCCGAGTGAATCCTCCCCGCGCCCGCCATGGCGGCCGTGCCGTGCCGTGCCGTGCCGGCAGGGGGCGCTGCGGCGGCGGGCGGCGCCGCGCGGCGGGGGCGGGCGAGGACGAGGACGCCATTGCGTTGCTATGAGCTGTCGCTCCCCCTGCGGCGGCGGCAGCGGGCGGACCGGGCGCCGATCCTGTGCCTGCCTTCCTCCTGACTCCTGCCTGTTTCCTGGCTCCTGCTGCCTGCCGCGCGGGCCGGNCCACCGGCGGCAGCGGCCGGGGGTCGGGCGCGGGCGGCCGCCCGTCTCCATCAGCCTTTGTCCGGGACGTGACGGTCCTTCCCGCCCGAGGGTCGCGCTGGGCGAGCGCTCGGCTCCTCGGTCCTGCCGGGGGCTGTGGGGGGTCTGCGTGCGTGCGTGTGTGTGTATGTGTGTGTGTGTGTTTGTGTCCCTGCGGCATCTCGGTATCGTGCGTGGAAAGGTAGAACCCCTCTCCTGGGATGCGATCGCCTGCGTGCGGGCACGGGCAGGCGAATGCGGGTCCGGTGTTTTATAATTGCGTCGTCTCTCCTGGTGCGTAATCAATCCCGTGTCATCCGCACACCGGGAGCGCCGCTCTTGCGGGCTCCCTGCTCTTTGGGTTCCTCCGGCCGGGCCGTGCATCCCGCAGGAACAGTTTGGCATCAAAAGGCACCTATTAGAAATATATCCATTTAGATGTGTGCTGACACTAAGTGAGTGAGAAAGCCGTGTACAGGGGCTTAGCACCTACCATCTGTTTTGTTAAAATGCCCAGGAAAGCGTATTTTGCATTGGAAAGGAAAATGAGGGCGCATGTCTGTTTCTCAGCCTTTCAAAGCTTCTGATTTTAAATATGGACAGCAATTTTTTTTTTTTTTTTTGTTGCAAGTAAAGCTCAATTTCCAAAAAGAAATCAAAGATGGGCAGCAGAAGGATGTGGACAATAACTG
>VYZP01063895.1:1929-22090 GCA_013400635.1 Hypocryptadius cinnamomeus | reverse complement strand
AAGGTATGGGGACAACATCAGAAGTCTCATTAGCTACGGACAAACAGACTCACAAAGATCCACAGGAAGCTTGATTCAAGGGACAGGCTCATGGAAGACAGATATGTATAAAAAAAATGCTTTCACTTAGACATATTCTTTCTCCTACAAAGGTAAGAAATAAAGAGATGGAAGAGAAACTCCATAATCCAGAGGACTAATTTTCTCCATAGTAACTAGTAACATCTGGTCAGGAATGAAAAAACTGTCTCCAAGATACTAAGAGAGCATGTCTTTAAAAGAATGATAAACCTTATGTTCAGACATATGCCAGATAAGCTATGAAAGCAGCTAACTGAAGTTCAGAACACAGCAGACCCAATCTGTTTGCCACCCTGTTCACAAAACTTGTAAATATCCAGCTGGGGAAGTCCTACAAAGCTTCTACTTTCTTACTTCCAGAAAAGTCTGATTGTACTAGAACTTGTTTGCATTGACATCCAATCTAGGCACTAGAAAGTTTAAAAATGACAGCTGTACAGTTATGCACAAAATAGATGCATTCAAGTCCCAGAAGGAAGGAAGTTTGGAGTCCTTTGGGAAGGGATTGCAGTGTTAGAAACTAGCTATAAAACTGTAAAACCTGTCCTTTCCAACTTCTGAGACTGAATTTCAGAAACCATAGTATTTTGTACAGGATTTTCAGAGGAGGCTTATCCTGATAGGAGAAAAGTGATTCGTACATTACTTCCTAAGTTTATACTCAGAAAAAAACACTGTGCACTACATCTGACACTCTAAAACTTCCATGATGGTTAGGGAGCTGTGATAGTAGCTGGTCTCCACAGCAGAGTAAGCACAAAAGCACAGTTACCATTTAAAGATATTACTGACAAGACCAGGAACTTGGTAGCCTGTTGGCATGGATGGATCACTGAGGCCAAGCACTGGCACTCAAGGAGTGAGACTGAATACTGAAGAATGAACCCTGCCATTATCTCTCCCCCTGTCTTAAGCTGGGAATATCAGGCCTTTCTTTCCTTGCTTCCAGTAAGGTAAAATAGAAATATTTGAACTACTTGTTGTATGTTGATGTCCTATAAATAGAACCAGGTACAAAAGATTGGGGAAGATTAAACCAGCATGTTTTCTGCCTAGTGCAATTCCCAGAAGTGGTATGAGTCAGGAAATGCATGCAGAGTCATATTAGCAGCAGGGAAAAAAAGAAATACTTTCTGAGACCCCCACCAAGTCACTGTGAGAGAGAAGGGTGAAGTTCAAGGCTGTCAGGAAGAAAATAAAGTTACAAGTCAAAGAAGAGGAGGGGAATAAAAAACAGTCTGCACTTTACCTTTTTTGGGAGCCCACAAATTCAATGGTAGTGACAAATTTATAAGGAGCTGGACTATTGCCCCAGTCTTTCTTTTCACCCCCTCTGGCAGTCTCAGATATTCTCAGTGAAGCAGCAGCTGTCACTCTGGCAGAAGCAGTGTGAACCCAGCTCACTGAGTTCACATGTGCAGTTATTTTAGCACATTGCCTTTTTCTTTCTTCTCAAAAAAACCCTCGGCAATTAAATACTTTAGATAGCTCAGCTAGTTCTGGATAAGATGTGAGCGAGCAGAGAAAAAAAGCCCTAAACAAAACAGTTCTCTCGATCCTGGTATTCTTTCTCTCAAACAAATGTTGTGAACAAGGATGTAAGAGATTTAAGAGTTTTCTCTTTGGTGGGAAAATGTTAGGCAATCAAGTTGTAAGCAGAGCAGGTCACACCATCGGTTGCAAAACACTAACTGAAAATAATTGTCTGAAGAGCACGAAATAGTTTTTAAGAACTACCAGTGTCATCTTTAAACCACAATCAAATTTTATAAGTCTGTGACAGGCAAAGCAATGCTGGCATTTCCTTTCAACCTTTCTTCTCTCTTGCTGTGCTCATAAAAAGCAATAGCCTGCAAGATGAGTTATGGTTTAAAGCACATTCTGCTCAATTCATCCTTCTTTAAGGTCATCACAGCATATTCCTTGGCTAGACATAGATCATACACAGTCTTTTCTGGAGGTTTTCAACTCATATAGAGTTGCAAACTTCAGAGAGGACACTTGAACATCCTGTGTCTTCTTAACCTCATCTCAAAAAGAGGCAATGTCTTTCTGTCTTCATAAGTTTCAATAAATTTGTAAATATCACCACCTTGAGTGCTGTGTGTGGTTCTGGGCACCACAATCTAAGTACATTAAGGTACGCAAATGCATCCGGAGGAAAAGCAAGAAGACTGATGAGAGGGCTGTAAAGAATGTCTTACAAGGAGAAGCTGAGGAACTCCGGCTTGTCTAGTTTAGATTCAAGGAGATTGAGGGATGACCTCATTGTTGTCTACTCTTCCTGAGAAGAGGAACCTGAGACACAGGCACTGATCTCTTCTCCCTAGTGCCCAGAAAGGTTGTGGAGTCTCCCTCTTTGGAGATATTGAAAAACATCTCAATACACTCCTGGGTAATGTGCCCTGGGGGATCCTGCTTGAGAAAAGAGGGCACTCGTTGATCTCCAGTGTTCCCTTCAAATCTTACCCATTCTGTGATTCTGTGAATTGTGAGAATGCTTCAAAGTTGAGCCAGGACAGGTTTAGACTGTTCATTGGCAAGCATTTAATCAGTAAGAGATTGTTCAAACCCTGGAATAGGCTTCTTGGAGAGTTTATTGATGCCCCCAGCCTGTCAGTGTTTAAGAGGCATTTAGCTGCAGATTTTTGTGAACCCTGAAGTGGTCAGACAGTGGGACTGGATGATTGTTCACAAAATGACAGAACCATTTATATTGAAAAGTCTTCTGGAATCATCAAGTCCCACTGACCACCACCACATTGTCAACTAGACCACTGAGTGCCACATCCAGTCTTTCCTTTAACACCTCCAGGGACAGTGACTCCACCACCTACCTGTGCAGCCCATTCCAGTGCTTAATGACCCCTTCTGTGAAGAAATTCTTCCTCACGTCCAACCTGAACATCCCCTGGCACAGCTTAAGGCTATGTCCTCTCTTCCTGTCACTGGCTGCCTGGGAGAAGAGACTGACCCCCACATGGCCCCACCCTCTTCGTTCAAGCAGCTGTAGGGAGTGATAACATCTTCCCTGAGCCTCCTTTTCTCCAGGATAAACTGCCTCAGCTCCCTCAGCCNCCCACATGGCCCCACCCTCTTCGTTCAAGCAGCTGTAGGGAGTGATAACATCTTCCCTGAGCCTCCTTTTCTCCAGGATAAACTGCCTCAGCTCCCTCAGCCACTCCTCACAGTACTCTCTCCAGACCCCTCCACAGCTCTGTTGCCTTTCTCTGGACCCACTCCAGCTCCTCAGTGTCCTTCCTGAACTGAGGGGCCCAGAACAGGTCTCAAAGTGTGGCTTGACCAGGGTCAAATACAGCAGGAAAATTTCTTCTCTAGTCCTGCTTGCCGCACTATTGTTGATCCAAGCCAGGATGCCACTGGCCCTCTTGGCCCTTTGGGCACACCCTGGGTCATGTTCAGCCACTGTCAGCAAGGACGTCCAGGTCATTTTCTGCTGGGCAGCTTTCCTGCCACTCTTCCCCCTGCCTGTAGTGCTGCCTGGCATTGTTGTGGCCAAAGTATTGGACTTGTCACTTGGTCTTGTTGAACCTCACACTGTACATCTTGCCCTATCTGTCCCTACATCTTGCCCTGTCTATCTCGCTTCTCCAACCCTCGTTTGCAGAGCCTTCCTACTCTTCAGCAGATCAACACTCCTGCTGTACTTGTGCTGTCTGTGAAGTTACTAATTTACTCAATCCTTTCACCATTCAGATCATCAATAAAGGCATTGAACAGGACTGGGCACTACACTAAGCCCTAGCAGACACTACTAGCCACACTAGAGTTGTAGGTTCCTTTCAAGTGGAAAGTCAAGTCTACTATATTCTGCAGAAGGTAAAGGCTTTGAAATCGCATTAGACTGAAACTTCATTAGTTTCCATAGCAGTGGACAGCTATGTGGCAAGAATGGCCACACATGTCAGACTTAACTTTCAAAGAATTTGGGATCCTCTCTCCCATGGGCTAGTATTCCAATATAATAACGAACAGGTGAAAAATGTCTCTCCAGAATGCATTTGAGCACTTCAGCGAGTGGTGGATCAGCAATGCACTGAGACAAAGCATCATGGATCATAATAACTGCCACTTAATTATTTTTTCCATTATTTTATTGTCACACTTTACATACACATAAGCCTTAAGCACTTACCAGAACTCGCCAGAAAGAAGATCACAGTTTAATTAGATCCTATTAAAACCCATGTCTTTTAGTTCCAAATGCAATACTTCACCCAAAGGTCAGTTGATGATTCCCAGTTTTTCTATTTGAAGATGTAACAAATAATTGTTCCTTATTCTTATTCTCTCTCACTATATTGTAGACATCAATTCTACTCCACTACCATCTATTCTCCTGACGATTGCTGGTCTGTTTTGTCATTTTTCATGTGGAAGCCATCCCAATATTCTTTATACAGCTACACTACCAACTTCTATATTGGCATAATAGTATTCTTTTCATAGTAAATTGCTATATATCTTATACTGAAGGAAAAAATATCCATCAAACAATTTTCTTCTACTTGTACACTTTGTAGAACTGAAAAAGTTTCTCATCCATCCTCATTCTTTTCCCATTTATATCAGAGTGGGATGGCAAAAACTGGGATATACTTTCTTCTGTATAAAATAAGAAAAAAACCTCTTGCCACACTGTATCTGCCAGAATTTTTGATTTATACTAAAGGACCAGCAATTTAAATCACAGATAGAAGGACTTTTATTTCTAACTGAAGGTCACTTCAGTTCCGTGTATTCTTCAGTTCCATGTATTTCTCTTTTGAAGCTTGGAACAAGTAATTTACCAGCTACATCACTACTGTTAACGTTGCTGAGTCTGATCTTTTTGGTAGATCTTTTTCAGCAATTTTCTTATTTTTCCCTGTTAGTGTAAGTTGCTTTGGCAGGCAAGGCAGCAGTCTTAATAATTGTCTTTCTTGTGCTATCAGCTTCTCAACCATCCTTGCGATAAACTTCTTTTTTAGACGTTCTTAGATTCATCAAAGGTTATTAAGTTCCTGGATTCAGTGTTGTTCATTTTTAGAGAGAGTGTACTAGCTAAAGTCTTGCAAAACTGTTGTATTCTCTGAGATTCTTCAGTTGCTGTTGGAACTGAAATCTGTTCATCCCACTTGGGAGACAGAATAATGACTAGTTTTGTTTTATTGTCACACACAATGAAAGCTTGACCTTTGCATTTGAGCACAGGTTGAGTGGGAGAAATTAGTCTTCAGGGCATCTGTGTAATCAGCCCCTAAATGAAATCTGAAGCTTTAGAAGTAAGGAAGACCACTGTTTAAGTCTGGTACTAAACCTTTAACCCTGTTTCACATAGCACTATAAGCTATTTGACAGTAGACACTGAAAGTGCAGGCACCAGTCTGATCTTATAGAGTTGGATGAGTTCAAAAATTACTAGCTCAAACTGCTACTTGAAGTTGAAGAACAAACAAGCTGAGGGATGTTATGAAAACCCTTTCAATTTTATATAACTAACACAAGGCAGTCAACTCAATTTAAGAACGTAAATTCATACACGTTAATTTAAAATTTCTAAGCTGTTTTTTAAGAATCAACTGCTACTGAAAATAGTTCTTTGGCCTTTAAGATCATATATCTGGCTGACCTGTTTAAGATGGTATCTCTCCATTGCAAATTCTCTCCCCTTGGTAAATATATGTAAATAATTTCTCTTCCTTAAAAAAATTACGACACATTTGAAATAGCAATCATATCCTTTTGTACATCCTTTAGCTTCATGTGATAAAAGTACTTAAAAAAATTTCCCAAGACATTGTTGCTCATTGTGTTCTGCCAGATCTCTGAAGCAAAAATCAAACATCCTAGAACACAAAGTGTATATTCCAATTTCATGGTTTCCTGCAGTGGCTACTTGGAGATGGAGAATAGAAAGAAATCTCAATTTTCATAAATTATCACAATACCAATAATATTCTGAACTTTTTTTAGATTTTCCATTCTGAGACAATTCCTCTCAACACACACCTTATCTAAAGATTTGAGAACAACGTAACAGATAAATTTGTGTTAGCAAAGTAAAATCAGTTGTCTTCCAGGCTAAAATAGTATTTCAGGGCCAAATCAAGTGCCCAGTATTTAAAAGCAGTTCATCAGTGCCCTGCAGCTGTCATTCACATACAGATATTTAGTCAGTGAACAGGGAAAAACTGATTACAAATAAAGCTCTGTGTAAAGCTGCAAACAAGCCAAAGATTTAACATGGTTTTTTAGGAGATCTAAAGTTTCTGGATGTACTACTTTTCAGGAACAGGTTGTAGTAGTGAAGGACTACAAGGGTGGTTTCTATAAGAAGATGTCAGAAACTTCCCCTGTGTCCCAGAAATCTACTGCCCACTAGCTCCAAGACAGAACTGCTATGGGCCAAGGCTCAGTTCATGAGCAATGGTGGTAGCACCTCTGGGATAACATAATTAAGAAGAGAGAAAAAGCCTGCACAACAGCAGCTGGGAGAGAGAAGCAAGATATGAGGGAGAAAGAGCCCTGCAGACATAAAGGTCAATGGAGAAGGAGGGGAAAGAGGTGCTCCAGGTGTCAGAGCGAGGATTCCCGCACAACCCATGGAGATTCATGGTGGAGCTGAGATCTACCCTGAAGCCCATGGAGGGCTCCAACCAGAGTAGGTGGATGCCCAAAGGAGGCAGTGACTCCATGGAAAGCCATTTCTGGAACAGGCTCCCAGCAGCACCTGTGACCCTGTGGACAGAGGAGCCCATGCTGCAGCAGGTTTGCTGCCAGGACTTGTGACTCTGCAGGGAAAACACTCTGGAGCAAGCTGTTAATGATGGACTGCACCTAGCTGGAGGAACACTGCTAGAACTGTTCATGAAGAGCTGCAGCCCCACAGGAGGGATGCACATGGGAGATGGGGGGGAGAGTGTGAGGATGAAGGAGCTGCAGAGCTCCTGACCATAATTCCTATTGCCCATTCCTGGTGCATTGCTGCGAGGGAGAAGGTAGAGAATTCTGGAGTGAAGTCAAATCCAGGAAGAAGGGAGGGTTGGGGGGGAAGGTATTTTAAAGTTTGGTTTTGTTTCTCATTACACTACTTTGGTAATAAATTAAATTGATTTCCTCTAGTCCAGTCACTTTTTTCTGTGAGCATAATTGCTGAGTTATCTCTCCCTGATCTTATCTCAATCCATGAAACTTTAGTTATATTTCCTCTCCCTCGTACAGTTGAGGAGGGGTGTGACAGAGAGGTTTTGAGGGGAACCTGGCATCCAACCAGGGTCAGCCAGCTACACTGGAGAACTATACAAAGCAACAGAAAATAACTTATTCTGAAGATTATGCACATAAGATGAGCAGAAGCCATATGGTATTGAGTGGATCCTTATCTTTCCTCCTAACAGAGGAAACATGTTACTACATACACACATACACAGAAATAATGTAAGATACTGTAATTTCTAGTCAATATGAGGAGAAATTTTCATACTAATCCATGAATGTTAATTATTTTGTACTACAAAAGACCAATTTCTGTAATCACTGAAAATTTCAACCATCTTTCTGTGGCCCATCTTTTATAGTAGCAAGGGAAAACAGAAGACTGTTGCTATAGACTCCTTAAAAATAAATTGATACAGTATGCAGAATGTTGCTCAATTATCCTTAGGCTGTGCCTTAAGCACCTCAGCTACTGTACTCACGGTCAGGAGGAAGGGTTGAGAGATTAACAAACAAACAAAAAAAACCAACAACACAAAAAACCAAATATCTATAGAAAAGAAAGCTATAGATATCACACAGAAAAACAATATGACCTTGGTTTTTAAACAGATTCACACAGATTTGTCTGACAAGGCAAGAAATGACAAGTGGGTAGTCTTATGCAGCTATTGTCCATCCTCTGAGCCAACAGAAAAAAAAAAATAATATGGCAACTTTTGAAATATACAGATATTAAAAAGAGAAATTTAATGCGCTGTCCTATGTTTCTAAGAAAGCCATATTTACAGAGAAACTCTGATAAATACTGTTGAACCAGATTAGGTTTTATGATAATTTGAGAAAAGTATACAAATTGATAATGATGATGAATTTGTTATTAGAGTTCAAAGTGGTTGGTGGTTCACTGGAGATCACATTGCTCATAAAGTATATTGCAAGCCACAAGTAAGGGCTTGCAAAGCATCCACGAGAACCTCTTTGCATATTCATCCAGCAGTGAAAGTAAGCAAATCACCTTACTCAAATGGAGAGCAGTATGTTGCACCAACTGCATTCCATAGGCTCAGCCAGTCACGAGTCAAAGCCATTTTGTGGTCACATCTGCGTAACCTAAAAATCTAGCAATGTGACAACATAATGAAACAATTGGCACAAAATGTGCAAGCTGCCAAATGTCAGAAAGAACGTTAAATTGCTTTTGGGAAAGAATAGAGTAAGAACTGAGAGTTACAGTGCCACTTTATTTTCTCATCTCTTCAGTTCTGACCACTCAGTAATCAAGAAGATATATCGTAAATGAGTAGGAGAGGGCTACCATAGAGTTTAGAGGTGCTGAGAATCCTATATATAAAAAGTGATTTAGGAAAACCATGATATAAGCTCCCTTTGGGTAACCAAAAACATATTTTTCCCAGAAAAACGCACCCCAGAACCAGAGGACATGTACTAAAATTAAAAGGCAACAAACTCAAAAAGTTGGTTCGTGGTTTGTTATCACATGTTCAAAGTTAAGTGCTTAGAATCACAGAAGCTGTTAGGGAATCACTGGGATTTGGAAGGAACACAGAGAACAATCAAGTCCAAATCCTGACCCTGCGCAGGATACCCAAGAGTCACATCATAGGCTTGAGAACATTGTTCAAACACTGCTTGAACTCTGTCAGGCTTGGTGCTGTGACGACTTCCCTGGGGTGCCTGTTCCAGTGCCCAGCCACCCTCTGGGGGAAGAACATTTTCCAGATACCCAGCCTAAACCTCCCCTGACACAAATTCAGGCCACTCCCTTGCGTCCTGTCACTGCTCACCAGAGAAGAGATCAGTGCATGCCCTTCTTTGGGTGCTCCCTAATGGTTTAATGACTTTCTTATTCTGTAGCACCCAGAAGTGCCCCCAGCACTTGAGGTGAGGCTGCCCCAGTGCAGCAGAGCAGAGCAGGACAATCCCCTCCCTTGCCTGGCTGGGATGCTGTCCCTGATGTCCCCAGGACACGTTTGGCCCTCCTGGCTGCCAGGGCACTGCTGGCTCATGTTCAACCTTCAGGTCCCTTTCCACAGCTCATCCTTCCAGCTTCTTGTTCCTCAATCCAAACATCCTTAAGGATGTATAAATGTAAATAAAGTTATTCTATGTCCAATGTAAAAGTTTAAATAACTTTCCATTTTTCATATTCAAGAAAATGGCCCTTCAAGAAATATGCCAGGGAGGAAGATTTTTTTTTTTTACAGATAAACCACAATGTAATGAATAGGATTGCGGGTTCCTTTAGAAACATCTTTCATTTCTGGTACAGAATATAAGTTTTTTTCACTGGTATTACTTGTTCTTTAAAAAAATGAAACAAAATCATCAGTGTTGAAATGTGTCTAGATACTTATATGTAATTTATACTATAACCTTTTTAGGTGTCAAAATGGAAGAGCAGCATATCTTTTCCTCTTTAAAAAATATTATTCAAGTTCCTTGGCAACAAAAATGTTAGACAGTGTATTCTAGCCAACTGACCTTTAGAGCACATTTACTTGACTATCAGGCACTTTTTAATATGTATAGATTTGGCACTAGACACATTCTTGCATAATTCCTGTTTCTATAATACACATGATGAAGTTCAGGAGCTACTGAAGACAAAAAAAACCAAAATCAATCAATCAATCAAACAAACAAACAAAAAACAACCCCCCAAAAAAACCAAAAAACCCAACAAAACCAAAAAAAAAACAAACAGAAAAACCCCGAAGCCAAACAAACAAAAAAACACAACCCACAGTGCCAAACCACAGCCTTACAAAAGTAGCCTTTGTCAATGGCTGAACCACAGCTTTCCATTTACTGAGTTTCCCGCATCTCACCTTAATGCCAGCAAACATCGGCACAAAGGAGTTCCTCATTCTCCCAGACTAAAAATGGACTGGAGAAAGTACCACTTTTTTGAATCTACTCCTTTTTACCTCAAAAGAACCTAACAGCTGAAACTTGTCTTGCCCTGATAAGCTAGTGGAAGCATGCATTTGAGATAGGGTTTTTAGATCAACAACATCTACATGATTAATATTGTGAGGTCTAAATAAAGAGATACTTATTCATTAATTTTATTTATAAGTAAAGAAATTGTTCTATGAAAATTATCTACAAATTTTAGAGACAAAATCTTAAATGCTTTTAGTGAGTGTATTTGTCAATATCTTATTTGTTGAAGGATTTATCCAAAGTGAGAGACATTTGAAATTGAATCTCACTAATGAGCCATGGAATAGGAAATGAGAAAGGCTGTTTCATTAATGTAAGGGACCTAGGTAGTCCAGTATAGAAGGTAACACCTAACACAGGTAGAACAATTCTTGTTTTAATTTAAGAATAATGGCTGGCTGACTCAGAATAGGAAAAAGTTGAGCTTTGGGAAAAAGACAAAAACTTTATAAACTTTTCAAGTACTACTTTATACTGATTTTAAGGTTCTTTTGTTTAAGGTGTTGTTTAAGATTCAACACCTTTGTAAGCATTTTCAGTAGTTATCTTTTTCCTCTACTATAAAAAATAATTGGCTCCTAAACTCTAATCCAGATTTGTCTGGCTTTGATTTCTAGTTGATTTAGTTTGCTATGCTTCATCTTTTAGACAATGAGATACTGTTACTAAAATTTCTCTCTTCATAATGATGCAGCTGTTTCTTGAAGTACTCTGAATATTATGCAGATCTTTTGTTAGGAACATCATTACAAACTGTACAATAAATTAAAAGGACACATCTAGAAGGAAATAATGACATTTAGGCATGCTAGATGAAAATTCTCAACTTTTAGACAGTACAGGAGAGAAGCCTTTTTTTTTGAAACTTCAGCTCAAAGAACACACACTTAAATCTTTAGGACAAGCTAACCAGATTGAAGTCAAAGAATTTGTAACTGTGTAAACATGACAGCCCTTACCCAGGACTGTTTGTTAGGACTCCTAAATTTGCTTACCAAGAAAGGAGTTAACCAAGGCAGCAAATAGGAAACAGTTATAAAGAAATACAGCCACTAAAAACATAAGTGTTCACAAGAAAGAGGAAGAGTGAAATCATTCAAGAGGTTGTAGTCAGAGAAGGAAATTTTTAGATGGGGAAGGCAAAGAATCCATGGGGAGGCAGGGGAGCAAAAGACTTGTTGCAAGGAGAGAGATGTAGCACACTGGGGTCAATGCTGAACAGCAGTAGCTGATTATGTTTTGATGCTTGGACATTAGCCTGAAGAAACTCACTGGTGTGAAGCTCTAGAAAAAAGTTTACCTATTAACTGAAAGAAATGCAGTTGGAAAGAGAACTTTGAAATATGTTCTTGTGCTTTTCAAAGGCGTGGCACATACTGGAGGGCTGGCAGCCCTGCAAAGGCACTTGCATGGTGCCAATCAGTGAGACTCACAGGCAACTGCTCCAAGCAAAGGAAACCCCATGTCTCAGTGAAAATCCAAAGGATGATTAATGTGAGGTATTTCAAGCACTACTAGCAGTGTGTGTGTGTAAGATTAAAAAAAATAGAAAGCAACATTTTGCTTCTTTACCATCTAGGGCAATGCCTGAGAACAGCCTGCAGCAAAATGATGGTTTTCCCAAAATTATAGAGCCATTGCATATCCCTCAAAGATACAGTGATCCTCCAAAAGAGGAAAAGTATCTTCAAAACTCCCCTGAAAAAGATGAAACAGAATAGAATTCCAAACATAAGATTCAATTCAGCAGCATTGAAAAGACTAGAATTGCACAAAATATCAGAATATTTCTAAGACCCTCCCAAAGTGCAGGCAATGACATAGGCTTATTGAAAGAAGCAACTTTGAGGTATGAGAGAGAAAGAGAAGGTAGAATAGAGTGCATAACCAGGAAAATAAAATCCACAAGACTAAAAGATGGCATGGGCTACAGTAATAACAGAGCATACTTTGAAGAAATAAAACAAATCCTGTGCAGTTTGTTATTCATATACAGATCATCCTAGAGATACTTACTGGATAAAAAAATGAAACAAAAATTGCTGTTATTGTCATGTAGCTTGAACTTCTACCTGTAATAAAACGTCATTCTCACACATTCCCTGCAAAAGAATGGCAGTTAGAACCTGGACTGATTTTTGGTTTTTTTACAAGAATTTGCAATCATCAGTTACAATTACGAGTGTCAAAATCCTTAGACCTCTTGAGCAAAGATATTCCCCTGATCAATGCTTCAGGAACACAAAATCTGCTATGTATTACTTAGATGATAGCATACCTATTCTCCACACATTTTTGAGGCAGCTGTAGAGTAACAGCAAAATATCCCCCACAGACGCCGAAAGGTGACTATGAAAAATAAGTGGTGAAAAAGTTCCTAATTTAACCCACCAGTTTGTATCTCCCAAAAAAGCTTTCACAAAAACAACATACCAATTAGCACCTGTTCAGCTTTTAAGGCAATCTGAGGAAATAACAGTTCTATGCTACAAAGATTTCTAAAATGGGATCCAAAATAGAAAGGTATCTCTGCTCATGGAGGCGTTGCACACGCAGACTACCCATCAATCTCTTTCTTGAAACCCACAGCAGTCAAACACAATTTGTATTACAGCATAATACTGCAAAACAAGCATCCTTACAGAAAATATTTTCTGCAACATATAGAAAGGCAAACACAAGACTAAAAACACTCTTGATGGCATATTTTTGCAACTTCCCTGTTCTTTAGATATGGAAATGCATGTGATACTGGAAAGGTTGAAACAGTGGAGATATGCCTCTAATCCTAACAGGTAACACAGAACCATTCATAGCTTCAGCTTTGTTCCTGAAAATGCTTAGTAGTTTCTTTACTTCTCTCAAGTAAACTGGCAAGAGTTTTTCTGGTAACAGAACACCATACGGTTCTATTATTGTTTATCACCAATTAACAGTCCTTTAAAATGTTGCATGTAAGATGCCTCCAGAGCACATTAGCTTTCAGAAGTTCTTCACAAAGAACTCTTGGACACCTTTTCCCTCCCACAGTTTTGTACTTCATTTTGGCGAAGACAGAAACATGTTCCCAGGTGAAAACCACCCAGCCAACTGCTGGCCTTCAAAGAGAACTATGAAAAGAAGTACAAGATAATGGGCTTTCCTCTTCCCTGATAAATCCCTAGTTACCCACAGGTAAACATCTCTGCTTTGCAGGTTTTCTCTTAGTTTAATATTCATTAAGAGAATGTCAAACTCAGCTAGTCTCATTACTGAGTCTTTTTGATTACCCTCTCATGTATTATTTTAATTTCTGTTTTTCATACATTCATGTATAATGCCGAATGAAACCATACTAACAGTGCCAGAGAATTCCCACATAACTATAACAGACATCTTGACAGTGAGAAAAGGCTCAGCTCCTTCCAGTGTTACTCCACTTATTTGGTCCAAACAATACCTACTTTTATGCCTCACCTTTCTACATGCACCGGTTTTCCCCCATACCCGCTTTGCATTAACCTCCACAATTTCACTTATTCTTCCAAACTTGCATAACCACAGAATAATTAATGATGGAAAAGATCTCCAAAACTATTGAGTGCAACCTTTGGCTAAACACCACATTGTCAGCTAGAACACAACACTAAGTGCCATGTCCAGTAATTTCTTGAACATCACCTCCCTGGGCAGCTTATTCCAATGCTTGACCACCCTTCCAAGGAAGAAATTCTTTTTTATGTCCAGTCTAAACATCTCCCAGCACAGCTTGAGGATGTGCTCTCCCATTCTGGGAGCTGTTTCCTGGGAAAAGAGCCTGACCTTCACCAGGCCAGAACCCTCTTTCAGGCAGTTCTAGAGAGCCATAAGGCTCCCCTGAGCCTCCTTTTTTTCAGGATAAACACCCCCAGTTCCCTCAGCTCCTTCTCACAGGACTCACTTTCTAGACCTTTCTCCAGCTGTTGACCTAACGTCTTGTGCAATGTTTCAAGCTAACACTCTACAAGCATAGACTAATAGTCTTGCTACTCTGGTAGGCAACAAAATGCAACCATGGAATCACACTTAGAGAACTTGATTCATGAGAAACAAGTTAGGAGGTGGAATTACAGAGGTCATACACAAGAGTCTGGTCCTTATTCTGGTAACAGAGCATATCTAAGTGTTTGATATATTAGCATCAGAAAAAAATGTGAATGCTATGCAATTAAACTCTGCAATGCTATGGTTAGGCAATTTCCAATTTCTCAAAGCCTGCAGTGACAGAAGTTTGTGGTTACAAACAAAAAGACTTTGTTCCCCAAGCAAAGACAGTTACATATGTTGAAAAACCCTTCCTACCAGAAATATACACCTTGGAGAATATATGCTCAAAAAAATAATCCAAAGCTCTTCCTAAAGTTCATAAAAAGGGATGATTCACATTTGTGTCTTTGCCTTCTATCTGTGAAAATAAATAAAACCTTACAGAAAGAAAAGTTATTCTGATGTTATAAACCAAGTCTATTTTGATCTTTCCTTACACATTTGACATTGAAATTCACCAAAAGTCTCCTTTTCCTTTGGTTCAATTTCCTGACATGAAAGCAGATAAAACCCGCCAAAAATTTCTATTTATACTCTTAAATACCTGTAAAATAAGCCTACAGGTAATTTAGAATAAATCATTAGTTATTTTATATCAGTTACTATTTTGCAAATATTATGAGTATAATCAAACACAAGTACGCAGAATAGTTTGGGAAACCAGGCAGTAAAACAGGATGCCTGGCTCAAACCTTGACTCCTTCCTTTTTCTTTCCTAAGAAAGTGAGAGCCCTGTAAGAAAGTGAGTACTACCACTGTAAGCAGCTGCACATCATCACAAATTAGATGGCTACAGAAAAACCACAACTCAATATGAACCTGCAGCTCCTGGAGGACCCCACTCCAGAGCAGGTGGATGCCTGAAGGAGAGTGTGAATGGGAAACCTATATGGGACTAGGCTCCTGGCAAGACCTGTGGCCCCACAGAGAGAGGAGCCCACTCTGCAGCAGGTCTGCTGGCAGGACTTGTGGAGCAGCCACGCTGAAGCAGGCAGTTCCTGCAGAACCTGGACCCTGTGGGAAGGACACACACTAGAGCAGTTTGTGGAGTACTGTACCACCATAGGAGAAAACCACAATGGAGAAATTCATGGAGGACTGTTTCCCACAGGTGGAATTCTATGATGGAGCAGGGGAAGAGTGAGAAGAGGAAGGAATGCCAGAGATAACATGATGAACTTAGTGCAACTCCCATTGCCCATCCCCTTGCACCACTGGGAAAGAGTGGGTAGAAAATAGGAGTAAAGTTGAGTCTGAAAAAAAGGGAGGGATGGGGGCAAGATGTTTCAAGATTTGGGGTTTATTTTTCTCATTATCCTACTTTGATTTGATTGAGTAATAAATTAAATAAATTTTCTTGACTCATTTGCTCATGGCAGTAATTTGTGAATTATCTGTCCCCAGCCTTATCTTGATCTATGAGCATTTTGCAGATTGAAGAAGTTGCTAGCTGAGGCTTACACACTGGTGTGACACCTTGAGAAGCAGGCCCCTCACTCCAAAACATACCAGGCATTTCTGCATTGTACTCTGCAAAGGTGTGAAGGGCAGCACAGTGCATATGTCTCAGTGCTTTTCTGCTTAGACAGTCTAAGTTCAATTGTGTTAATTTTAGTTCACCTGGACCCAAGCTAAGTCAGTTCAGAGCACCTGCTCCTGTACCTACCTCTGCTTATTTTTGCTAAAGGAAGGCTTATTAAACTGAAGCGTTTCTCAAAAACCTGAGTTATATAACAACAGAAGTACTGGACAACAGTCACTGTGCTGTGGACAAAACACGATGCATTAAGCTACTAGAGCCAAGAGCTAGGAAGCACATAAAATGACAGTTATTCATGCAAAATTATTTCACAATATTCTCTCTTTTGCACACCCATTAAGGCTAGGGCTTAACTACAAAAGCACAGACTGTTAAGTGCACAGGCTGCTCAAAGCATTCAACACTATTTTCATTTCCATAGAGTGGACAGGCACAAGAACAACATCACTGTTGCTGATTAACCTGAAATAGGATTCTTGGCCTTAATACTGTGGTTTTCTAATCTCCAGAAAAAAGCACATTCAAAAATAATGTATTCCAGTATTCTGGAGACAGCAGATTAATAAAGTCTTTCGTTTCAAAATTCTTATTTTCTCTCTCTAATTGGAGAAGATTTTTGTAAGATAATACTCTGACTGACAGTTTTTTGGTGGTTTGTAAGTAGCTTTTGCAGAAGTTAAACATAGTAGCTGCTCTTGCTCAAAGCTGACCTTGACTCCCTGATGGCAAAATTAAAAAAAAAAAAACAGAGAAGAGTGGAAGAGGTTTTAAAGAAAAGCAAGCGTTAAAAAGCAGAGTGTTTATTCCTGAGACTGATTTTCACATGCCGACTATAGCTGCTGCAACAGACACAGGATATGTTATCAGCCACTCCAAAGCCTCACAATATTGTTCTTATTACAGGGTGTCTAACATCTGAAAACCAACTTCAGAGTACACAAAAAATGTAGTAACAATAAAGGAGTAAAACATCTTTGAGCAGTTCAGAAAGTAAACTGGCTAAACAAAAGGCAACAACAAGTTTTCCCAGTTCCCAAGTCATGCTCAAGTCATTTAACCATCTTCTATTGCAGAAAACTCAGCTGCAGCCTTGACAATGGTGTTATTGCATGCTCAGTTCTACTGTTTACCTGGATGAAACTACTTTGATGTTAGATCAAGGTACAGAGATTATGCTCAAGCAGAACAAAGAGCAATTAAATCAGGCACTCCTGAGACTGCCTATTGAAGCAGAACTTACAAACCAGTAATCCAATTTAAGACAAGACAGCCACTGTTCTTGAGGAAGATTATGATCTGAGTCATCAAGTTTATAAAAAATTAGACCCTTATTAGTATTAAAGAAGCCACCACTGATCACTGAGATACAAAATGGCAATACCATTTTACAATGTAAACAAATCATCGGTGCTTTTGAGCTTGAGTAGAGTATGAACACTGTTTTCCCTCAACTCCTTAAATTTCAATTTTTGAAGCATCACAAATGAAAAAATGCTGTGTTTGTAGTTATTTCAGAATGCCAAAAAGGCAAATATTTTAAACTACTTGTAACAATTTTATAAAACTATTAATATCTCCACTACATAAATAGAAGTTTCACTGAGATGTTTAAGTCATACATCTAGTTACAACACAGGAATATCACATTAACTCTAATTTGCAGGAATGTATGTTATAAAATAAAATTCTAAAGACTTATTATAATAATAACTTTGGCTCAACTTAGTTTCTTTGAGCATTTGTTTTGAAAAATGCCACAAGGCTGACCTCTGCTGGGTCATAAATTATCAAGCATCTGAAGTGGCAGACAAATACTAAAAATTCATTGAGCATGAGAAAAAGCAGGAATTTTTTTAGTGTCCCAAAATATTTCACACAGATCTCAACATAAAAAGGACATGTTATTCTTCACAGTCCCTCACAGGAAATTAATATGCTGCAAGATATTATAATAAACAAGAAACTAATGATCCCACTACTTATTTGCTCAACAGTATTTGAATATAAAAACAGCTAAAGGACTCAGAACTACTGCTTTTTATGAAATTAAGTTTAAAAGTTAGCATTGTAAATATCCTTGAAATCACACAAGTCTTAGTCATTCACAAGGCCAGATCCTCACATGAATAAGTGCTCAGGTTAAAAAAAATGGGGAGAAAAGCATAAAAGCTATAAATACATTACATTGTGCCTTTTATTCACCTTTGGAGCCTGCCTAGAAGTATCAAGGTCAGTTCTTCCTCTATTCAGCAGGAAAGCCCACGAATGATTTCCAGAAACTTCTCTCTCAGTCATCACTGACGTTTCAGGAAACCTTGAAGTGATTTCAAATCACAGTTATAAAGTGTAAAAAATTCTCAAAAAGCAGCAGTACAAAGCCTTAGACAGCTATAAATTAGCATCTATGTTACTATAATTCATACCAGCCACCAGACCATGCTTCTATGTATCTTACTCTGCCTCAACCACAGACAACACAGCTGCAGCATACCAGAGACATAGCTTACCCTCCTTGACCAGACTACTAGCAGAGCAGAGATGATTTCCATTATCTTCAGAATTAGTCATGCCATGGCAACTCAAAATGTGACCCCTGTTTGCCATAAACACTGGGAGTTGATTGAAGAACAAAAAGTAGTTGTTTTTTTAGTTGCCTCAAAAATCAAGAGAGGAATGAAAAAATAAACTGTTCCCCATCATCCACTAAATATCAAGCCACTGACTGAAGCTAATGAACTTAAATAGATGTGTGACTCACATATGAAAATCCATAGCATGCAGACTGAAGAGCTGTGAGATTTTGTCCAGTCTTCTACAGATGATGAATCATTATACTTACCCTTTTCTCACTATGCCTTGAGCTCAGTGACTTGGGTTTCAGTAAATATCTACCAAAAATGTCTTCTGAAGACACAAGGAAGAGTTAAAACTCATCATATCCCATCATTCAGTAGCCTGAACATAAAAAAAATCCCAAAACACATCCAGCTCCATCTTCTACCCAAAGAGTATTATACTCCCTTCTCAACTCAAATCTGCTGTTTATCAAGTACTGCTTTGTTGTAATGTACCCCACAAGATAATCAACTGAACTGCTGAACAAGGTTCACAGAATTCAAAAAATAATCTGTGATTCTGGGGGTTTTTTTTCTGATAAATGGGAAAGACTGGTGTAATGTGAATTCTCAGTTGAAGGAAATAGCTCCAAATAATCTACAGTTTTATAAAAGCTGCAAAAAATGCAATTCTCTAATGTCAGACAGTACTGAATGTAGAGGTCCCATGAGATGAGTCATCTGATTTTATATAACAATCTCCAATTTAGACTGTCAAAAACCACATTAGCCCCTCTGCCTCAGCATTATGTCAGGAAGCCTTGTTGACTGTAAAAGAAACTTTTTACAGATCTGTGATTTTCCAGAACACAGTCTTCCCTTCCTTTTTTTTTTCTTTCTTACATGACCTACGTATCTTTTTGTCAGACATTTAAATTAGAAGTGACCATGTTAGAATTTATTTTCAACCTGCGCTGTTCCATATTAATGGCTCTCTTGTTACTGAACAGTCTGAAAACACTGATAAGATTAGCTAACGATACTAATAGACTTTTATTTTCACATCCACAAAGAGAAGCAACTGATAGGAAAATATATTGATTTGATGCGAAAACCTGTAGGGCGTCTCTGCATCTCTCCAACATTATACCTTATCTGTACATTTAGGCAGTTCTTAATCATTAAACACTTACTGACTTATTATCCAGGAATAATTTTATCAGATGCTACTAAACTAAATGCTATAATGAGCTTATTGTATCCACAATATTTGGCCATATCCTTGGCTCCATCAGTTCTTCCAGGGAATTCATAAAAAACAGACAAGAGCTAAGTCTATTGTTAATTTACATAAATCTTCTATATAAATAACCCATCTTCATTAAATTTTCAGCAAAACCCAACGAACATTATAAAAGAAATGTGTAAGCTCTATTGCTAAGAAAAGCAAGTTTGTCATACAAGAGTATGTTCTTTATAAACAATTAAAACAATGCATTTAATAGACTTTGGCTCTACTATTGTGCTTTGTTTTCCCACAAAAATTCTGAATCATTTTTTCTCCATATTGCCCAGCTTTGCCATCAGACTCATTTACTATTGGCTATTAGGCTCATTCTCAATTATTGTCTTGAAAAAGGGTGTATTTGACACTGTTTTGCTATTATTCCAACTTTGTCAGGACAATCAAGAGACTTTTTTCAGCTTTAGATACCAAAAATTTTAAAAAAGC